>VZRO01001248.1:1521100-1552075 GCA_013397915.1 Daphoenositta chrysoptera
GGGCCCGGCGGAGCGGGGATCCTCCCCTGCGTGCGGGCGCGTCTGCGGAGAGCTATCGCTGTCCGGGGCAGCCGCCAGGGCTGTTCCCCTGGAGGTGCTTGTGCGATGTGAAGGGGGAGGTCGGGGGATGGGTCCCTCGCTTTCCCTTTCACTTGCGGCTGGAAGAAGGACGGTGAACTAGGTGGGAAGTAAAATGCTGCCGACAACGCGTCGCCATCGGGGGGATCGCGACAGGCCTAGTACGCTGGTTATCTTCTGCATCGCGCTGAATTGGAGCTAGACACAAAGCTAGGGTAGGGCAGAGGAACAAACCTAAGCTTTTTTGTGTTTTAGAGAGCTGAATTGCATAAGAACTATCAAAATGTTCCAGACAGGGCCACGAAAGGCTGATCTCTCAGCAGTTTTAATGATTTTTTTTTTTCTATCTCATACCTCTTTCAGAGCTAGATGGAAATGAGAGGCTAAACAGCTAATGAAGCAGCTGAAATTAATCAGTTTCTTTCATGTAACGTTCAGGCCAAGTAAAAATCGTAGCATTTTTTGATTTTTTTTTTCCAGTTTTATAGTGACTCTTCAGAGTTACAGTCAGGCTAGATTGCATGTAGGTATTGTTCTTCCATAACGAGAAATGTCAGGAAAAGGTAGATGTTGGCTGAGGTGAGGTGGCTAGAGACAATGGTATTGTAGTCATCACTTACATTTCCTGTATGATAAACCAGTTTATCTGAAAGCAATTGGTACCATTCATCATTTGGATGAGCTTATGAGATTGCTATTACTTTTAATTGGAAGGCTGTAATTTTTTTGCAGCAACTGTGTTGATTGACTTGTTTAACTTACAGTCTCATTATGTTTCAGTATAAATTGGCTTACATGTGACAAACGTTTTGCCAGTTGTCCCTGTCACTGTCTTGACCACTGCAGTAGGGTGCCACAGTAATTCTGCTGAATCTGGAAAGGAATAACAGAAAATTCGGTTAGTAGGAGTGGCTAATATATAAGGAATTTCAGTTACTGCTTTTTAAAACCTTCAAAAAAGTCCAGTATAAAGAAATTTAAAGTAGATGGATAATGGTTGTAGCCTCAGCATTGTGTGCTTTGTGTCTGTTAATGCAGTGTACAAATGTTTATTAGTAAGAAACACTGTTGTTTGCTATGAGATATAAAAGTGGTGGAATGTTCCAGTTTTAAATTTATCGTGAATTTTTTCTTGTGGTCTTTGTATTTGATAATGCACTTAATCACATTAATTGTAGGAACAGCGCTCACTGTCTTAATCTCTTCAGTAGGCTGGCTTTTGTCACCAGTGTTACTTTGATACTTCTGTATTAGCTGTCTTGTAGTTGAAAATAGGCCAGTGCCTATGCTTACATGACTGAATTATGCCATTAAATTGTGAGTTTGTAGGTATTGGCTGGGGCTATTTGTATTTTGTACACAGACTCAAGCATAATAAGATTTGTGTTTGATCTGTTCAAATACTTAAGGACTCTTTCATAAATAAAACTTGGACTATCTAACAGCATACAAATTTCTCTTCTGGAGTGATGAGAATACCCAGCATCTCGTAAATTAGTTGGTGGGTTTACCAGGAGTACTTGGCTAATAATATGCTCCAAGCTTTGTGTTCTGGCATTTCAGCATGGACCTGCTGTGTCTTGGGGGGGATATTCAGGAGAAGAGTGAAAGTTCCTACTTAGCAGAGTGACCTATGTATTTGCAGTGCCCTAGACTGCAAAATGGAGTTCTTACATTAAACTCTATAAAAGTAAGAAAATCTCCCTCATTTCCATCCATGTGAAGCCATCCATCTCAGGAATCTTTGTAGTATTTTCTTTAGCAGATTTTTGTATTAGTAGATCTCTTTCCTAGCTCCCATATGTATCAGTTTAAGAGCTTGTTTCACATCAAGCAGTTGTGTACTTGCTTTTGTGTAGGTGAATGAAAATGTCTTACCAAGGTTTTCTTTCTTTACATATTCTGAATATCCTGATTACATTGCATAAAAAATTTGGAGGGGAGGAGAAGAGGAAGCATATTAGTGGATTTTTTCCAGGAAATTTTCACCAGAGCTGAGTTTGCAGTATATGTGTAGGGTACTGAGTGTGGTATTCCTCCCATGTTCTCCAGGTTTTTATTTTACTGATGAATTAAGTAATAGGAGAATGAGTGTGACCTGTGACTTGGAGTGTGCATGGGGGACTGTAGCATTGAAGTCGACTTCTGAATCTCTGTGGGACATTGTGTGCTCAGTTCACAGATGTGAAAAGAACGGGCCAAAACCATTCTGTAGTGGCTGTGTCAAACTGCAGTACTGCTTCTCTTCAGATTAAGCACAGACTTCTCTTGCTTATTGTGTATGTATGCTGCCATGTTGTGAACTTTAACTACAGGGTTTTGGAATCATCTGAAACTTCAAAAGATGGTGATTTCCATATACACTTATAGAAGGTGTTAGTGACTTTTTAATATGTCAAAATCATTTGGATGTACTCTATCAGGTTTTCAGTCTTGCATTTTTTTTAATCCTGAGCTGTTGAAAAGTGGGTGGTATGACTAGTAGGTTTTATTATTAATTTATGAGATGTATTGATGTGACTGTTGAATGAATGAGGTTTGCAGTATGTTCCTTAGATGGCCTTCCTCTCAGGTACTGTGGTCTGCTATCAGCTTGACAGCTGGTTATTTTTGTACATGGTATCTGACTGTCTAGAATGATTTCGGGGGGGGATGCTGTAAAAGTGTAAACTTTGAAGTTCTGTGATAACTACAGCTTCTGTAGCTTGGGCATCTATAAAAATCGATCTAGATATTTTTCTTGACAACCTGCATCAGCTTTGTGTTCTGAAGTAGTTTTTCCAGGGGTAGTAATTACTGTTTTATAAGTGATAAAAATCTGAATTAACTACAAGCTGTAAATGCTCAGGTGAAACTGATAAGTATTATGCTAGTTAAATCAGTCTTGCTTGTTTTTCTCTCATACCTCCTTTTGCTCTCAGTGTGGGACACAGCAAGCAAAAAAGTCATAGCGAGTAACCTGTGCAGTGGCTTGATTTCCTCACTGTGTGTCATCTAGAAGTCACTTGCTCCCAGGAGTACTAAGTCACATGGTCATTGGATGTTGTCCTTATGTCTTTATGAATGCTGCAGAGTCTGGAAAAACATGGGATGTATTAAGATTAAAGGGTTTTAAATCATTTCATGGTTGTCCAAACACACTAGAATGCTACAGCAAACAGATGGGGTTTTTTTTTCATTTTAAAACAGAAATAACTTAATTGTCTTCATTACTTTCCCAAAGGAAAAGATAAACAAATGGCTAACAGTATTCTGAACCACCTGTATTTTGGTTATGCCTTGCTGCTTTCTCTATTGTAGTACATTAGGGAGAGATTAACTGTTGTCACTGATCCATTTTTATCCAAACCACTCCACAACTTCTGAAACATATTTCAGCAGCATGGAGAAGAGTTTTGCCAAGGAGCCAACACACTAGTAGTGCAAAGTTGTTACCTTATGGTATAAGAATGAAAGGTCCGGTATTTTTAAAATAACTGGATCCATTTCTGTATTCTGAAACACTCCACCAAAACTAGTTTTATCAATCAGAATCTTAGCATAGAATTAACATGGTACTTAAAAAGAATGGTGGTAGGATTTGCAGGGGCTTTTTTGCTTCATTCTTTCACTGTGGAACACTTGCACATGTTTCTAAGAATATATAGCTAAAATGTGATACTTATTAGATTATGTTGTAATTAACTAAAATTTTAAAAACATATATTTTTGATATAAGTATGATGTAATAGTCAAATAGAACACAAACTCAGGACAGAATGCAAAATTGTTACATTCTATCCTGAAGAAGGTAAATTATTTTGAGAGATATGAGAAAAGGAGCAACATGAGCAAATAGAAGTGTCTCTAAGATGTTGAAAATATTTTTTAGGGCCTGTATTCTGTTTACAGTGAGAAACAGAGTATCTCTTTTTCAGCTGTTATGTTATTTAATAAATAATGCTAATATTTTTGTTCTCGTTTATTCCATGAATATTAGTTTGTAAGAGAGTATCTTGCTGAAGAGTAGGGTTCTGCTAGACTGCTGAACCGCTTCCAGGAAAGAAGGTTTTTCAGGACTTGGGTTGAGGGAAAGGGAGAGTTAAGGAGAAGGAAGGCTTAGCATCTGAGCTGGACCTGTAGCAAACTGGAATGCTCAAGTGCCTGATCTGTGTGCTAAGGGGTTTGAAATAGGAAGATGGCTAAAGACTACTGCTTGGTTTAAAACGTAGTTGCTTTACCACAAGGAATAAAGAACAGGAAGTAATTTGAAACTATTATGTTTGCTTACTTTTTTTCAACATATGTTTTAAAGCCATTTTTTGCATTAGGAACGTGTACTCTAACCTAAGTTGCATCCTGCATGTTAGAAAAGCTGTATCCCCACAAAGTGTGCTCAATTCAAAGAAATAATCAGCTGGAGTAGGACAAAATTATAGGCTGGTGTGGGGGGGTCTTTTGTTTTGTATCTACTGTTAAGTGTGTAAAAACATAAATATTAGGGTCAGAAGTGATACCAGCAGAGTCTAAAGGCTTCCCTGTCCATATGAATAAGTACTATGGGTGGGGGTTTTTAAGCAGCTGGAAGCAGCTGGCAGACTAAGCAATATGCTGTTCATACTTGTTGTTAACAAAGATCTCTGTTGTTAGTATTGATCTAGGACATGTGTAAATATTGGAAATAAAAATTAATCATCATGTGGTCGTTCTCCGGTGACTTGTACAAAGTGGCCTGGAATTCTTACTGGTCAAGACAATTGGTTTTCATATGGAAGGCTTCACTTTTGCTTCTCAGTACAGTTGTTAATTTCAGAGGGTATTCGTGGTTTGTATATGAAAATCTGTACATTTATTTAAGGAAATTGTGTTTGATAGATGGGATGGAAGTGAACTGATGGACTATGCTTGCGAAGAAGTTACCGTGGTATTTGAGTTTTCCCAATTTGCTCAGTATTTTGCTCATCCTTCAGCAGTGCTGACTTTGGACTATTGGTTAGCAATAGCATAATTATGAAAAGTTATTGCTTCTTGTCATTTGTTACTTTACTGACAATTTGAAAGTCTGAATTTGTTGTGTTAAATAAGAGTCCTGATTTGTTAATAACAGGAGACTGAGGTCTTGCAAGAAGAAACATAATTGGATTTTAATGTCCTAATTTGAAGCTTTAATGGCAAGACTAGGTGTTGAAGAAGATAACTGGTTCATGCATAATAAATTCTGGCTATACTTGACAACTTACCAGTGATGGTACCTGTACTCTGGCCTGTTGACCTTAGTAAACATTAGGTTAGGTTATATATAATATATATTGCATTAGTGAATGAGACTTTTCTTACTTGGTTTGTAAATCTAATGCACCCACTGTCTTTTCACAAATAGGTTGTTACTGGCAGAAGAACCAGGATTCAGATCTCAGTGGAAATTGCTTTCAAAAGCTGTTGAAATAAAGGACTGCTTTCTAATTTGGACATGGCTAATCGAGGAGCAACAAGGCCCAATGGGCCAAATGCTGGAAATAAAATTTGCCAATTCAAATTAGTACTTTTAGGAGAGTCTGCAGTTGGCAAATCAAGTTTGGTGCTTCGTTTTGTAAAAGGACAGTTTCATGAATTTCAAGAAAGTACGATTGGAGGTGAGAAAATTATCCTGTTAATTTGTATCATGTTGAGTTTTTATATTGTCCTTGCCCTTGAAAAACTTTAATGTAATGGCACTTCTACTGTGGGTCATTGACAGCAAGGATCAAATCTGAGCCCTGCGTCAGTAATTGAGAACTATAACTTTCTAAGTTAAACGTAATTGGCACAAGGCTGTAGCAAACATCCTTTTCAAGTGGAGGTAGTAAATGTGTTCTTGAACTGCATAGTGTTGAAACCTGGGCTCAATGTTACATTTTGTTTGCAAGTGGGTGTGTGGCTCTTTTAATTGTGCTGTATGCTTACTGCATGAAATAACTGCTTAGTAGTAAGAATTATGAGTTTGGTTTCTATGAAAAAAAAACCCCAACATTGCATCTTCCAAAAAGCTTGTGTTTGTCACTTATGCATGCTGACTTTGCTTTTGATTTTGGAGAACTTGCTACATTTTTGGATATATTTCTGTGTTAGTAACCACAGAATTTATTGAGCTGTTTTTCCATTTTGTGACTTCAAACAAAACAGGTACTGGCTACTAGAATGAAAAAAAAATCTGTTTAACTGTGAACAGATTGTATCACACTCTTTCCCTCTCCAGATTTCTTAAGTTACATTGTATCTTGGACATGTTTGTGCTTTGAGCTGTGTTCCTCCTTGGGTAAATTTAAAAGGATGCTAAAACTACCTAACAGCATAGAGACTTTAAAAAGTATGGATTTTATTAATTGACAAATACTCTCCAGTAATTGCTGTTGCAGCTCACATGAGTCAGTCTGTTCCATTGTAATATTTATGTGAAGGCCTTTCAGTGGTCTGTATGTGTCTTCACACACCAACAGTTGTTGAAATGTAAAAACTCTATAAAGCTTACTAAAATAATTACAAGCTGAATTTCATTGCATTCTTCTTTTGCCCTATTTCTAGCTGTTACCTGTATTATTTTTTGTATCTGTCAGCATAAATAGAGAACCATGTATGTTCTACTTTAGTAATCTTACTAATGCACACTTTTCACTTTAGGCATTTTATCATGGCTCGAGGATAGGTGTTAGTATGAAAGTTTCTGTATTCTCTGATACACAGCTGTGTGGTAATATGGAGAGCATTCTCAAAAGATGTGTAGTGAATTAACTTTCCAATATCAACGAGGTTTTTAGTTGCAAAAAAACTGTTAAAATTAAGTGAAATTCGTTGTTCCATTTCAGTGATTTCCAATTCATTTAACTTCCCTTTAGTTTTTTCTTGTTTTAGTGTTTGGGATAACCCAAACCCTGTTACACTGTTCAAAATCTAAACAAAGCTTAAACAAGAGCCCAAGTTCAAGTTCAGATATATAAGGTTTAGTGTAATCTGTATTAACTTGTGCCTCTTCTATATGAAGTAGAAACAATGAAATGCTATATAATACAGCTGAGAGCTATTAAATGCAGCAATGTTGGGATTCAGAAAAGTTTTCTATAGAGAAAGCTGTCTAACTGTGTGGCTTGTAGTTGCCTAAGGCATAATTTTCTTTGTATACAGAAGGGCCTTCTAACAAAGAGAGGCTTATGTGTATTGTGAATCTGGATAAAAACATCTGAAAGGGAGTGCAGTTAAAGGCAGACATGTTGGATGGTGGTGGTGTGGTTTTGCCACTTCAGACTAGTGTAGCAAGGCCTGTTGGTTGCTTAAGACAAAGGTATGGCTGTTAAAGATGATAGACTTCCAGATAATTAACACAGATGATTAATTGTCAATTTACTATGGCCTTGGCAAGATGCAAGAAAGTTATCTTTTCTGCAGAAGTTAATTGACATTTTAAGGTGGTTGAAATGTTCCTTTTGACAAAAACCAGACAATTGCGTAGAATAAACCACTTGATTACTTCTCTTTCCAAGTACATACCTTCATTTAGGGAGTGTTTTTCTGTGAAGAGAATAACATCTGTGAGAATGTCAAAATCTGCTTGCTTAACAGCTTCTCTCTGCCTTGGAGAAATATAATACTGAGCTGGTTCTGGGGAGGAAGCCCTTAGTTTAGTGCAGGATGTATGGGGTTGTTTTCACTCTGTTTTGGTTCCGGGCTGCCTAGGGAGCTGCCAAATGGAGCCTGTTCTACCAGTGTTCGGATATGTAGCGTTTAGAGAGATTTGTGTTGATTTAACATTGGAACATCAAAGCCTTTACCTTCTCCAGCCTGCCTGCTCATCTGTGATGGATGCTAATACCCCTGAAGCAGGAGCACCTGACCACTTAAGGAGTCAGCTTCTGGTCACAGTTTAACCCCAGCCAGCAACTAAGTACCATGCAGCTGCTGCTCCCAGCAAGACAGGGACACTTCTGTATGCTAGTTACAATGTCCTTTACAGAGCAAGATTGGCTTCATTTTGGTTTCTGTAATCAGTTGAATTACAGCAGTTTTGGAATGATTCATAGGCTAATGTCTCAGAGTATGTAGGACAGGATAACATCCCAGGTATGCAAGCATTATGGGTCAGTGTCTCGTCAGACATTTGATTTAAATCGGCCACAATCTGTCAGTGTGCCTAGTGATCTGAGTTCCCACTTCAGCTAAATTGTGGGCTTTTAAGTTTTGTAATACTGGTTTCTATGTTGTGTGGGCACTCGTCTCCATGCTTCTGATTGTACCTTGATCTGAATGGAAAAGTTTTACATGGAGTAACTGTTTGAAGAATTGGAATGAGTTACTTAGTATTTTCTGTAAATGGAAGACCATTATTTATGGTAATGTGTTCAGCTGTAGTAGCAATGGCTGCAAGTTTCCCTGAAACTGCAGGCTGTTGGAATAATACTGAAATTAATTCTTGAAATCATTTGCAAAGTCAAAAGTATAGCTGCTTTGAGAACAAGAACTAATAAAAAGTGCTTCTGTCTTGCAGATCTGTTAGCTAAAGTGAAGTCAGGAGCTGAAAATCAAAGTATTAAGATGCTATTCAAGTTATATAAATGTAGAGAACTGAAAATATCTGAACTGCTGGATTATAGCATGATGCTGTTACTGATACTCTGTAATATATTTCATCCTGTTTCAACAGACTGTATCTAGAAGGTTTAAGAGAAAGCTTATGGTTGTTCAGAATCACTATTATGAAAAAAGGAATTCTTTCCAATTTTTGCTTTCTTGTGTCTAACTTGAGGAAAGTCTTGTTTACCTAACTCCTCTGTGTTGATCAGAGTTACAGTCTGTCAGCTAATGCTTGCATCAAAGCTGCTGTATTTTATTAGTACGTTTAAATTGTTTTGCATCTTTGTGAACAGAAAAATATATATGAATATAGAGATATAAGCAGATTTCTGGTTTCAGCACCTCTGTCTTTTTTGTAGCTGCTTTTCTAACCCAGACCGTATGTCTGGATGATACAACAGTAAAATTTGAAATTTGGGATACAGCTGGGCAAGAGCGGTACCACAGTTTAGCACCCATGTACTACAGAGGAGCACAAGCAGCTATAGTGGTATACGACATTACAAACGAGGTGAGTACTGCATTAGGGAGCCACAAGGGGCATTTGGAAGTTTCCAGTCTTGCACTGATCTTTTTTTTTTTTTCCCTCACTGACCTGTGTGAGTCAATTCATCGTTTTGTAGAATCATAGAATGGTTTGGATGGGAAGAAGCCTTTAAAAGTCATCTAGTCCAACACTCCTGCCATGGGCAGGGATTCCTTCTGCTGGACCAGACTGCACATTTCATATGGCACTGTGTGATGCCAATTTGTATCTCTAAACTTTTCTGGCTAAAAGACCGTTTCTAGGGTTGGGTTGTTTGGGGGTTTTTTTAATATCAAAAAGAGAGAGAGAGAGAAAGAAAATAAATCCTCTTGTAGAAATGTTTCTAACCCAGCCTTAAGTCAGTTCACAGAGTTTGAACTATTACGGTCATCACATTGCTGGTGGCACTTTTATTTCTGATAGTGAAAGACATTATTTTAACATTGTATTACTGCAAATTTTGATTAAGATTTGGAAAGTTAGCACAAGCTATTGATACCAAACCCTAAAGTTATTCGATTTTTTTATTTGAACTTAAATCAGATAACCTTTGCTTGGTTCTTATAAAATGAGACTTAAAACCCAAAACTTTCAAAAAAACTCAGAAATCATGTACCATAATGAACAGTCCTCAGTAATTAGAAAGTAATTTTGAGGCCTTTTCAATATAACTGTTCATATACTTGTTTCTGCCAGAGAAACTGAAATTCCCATTTTCTGTCTTAACCACTTCTTTCCTTATTCTGTCTACACAAAGATCTTCCTACCTACTTACTTAGCATTATCCCAGCTAAACACAGTTGAGAACTAAGGTAGGAATGTTTCATTTTAAAAGCTCAGTTGGCAATTTGGCGTGTGCCTTTGGACTAAGGTAGCAGCCTTGCATTGCTGTTTTGTGCTTGAAGTGTAGATAACAGAGATGGGGATAATAGATGAGTACAAAAGGATGATAAAACTCAG
Organism: Daphoenositta chrysoptera; assembly: GCA_013397915.1. NCBI lineage: Eukaryota > Metazoa > Chordata > Aves > Passeriformes > Daphoenositta > Daphoenositta chrysoptera. The sequence continues at coordinate 1,531,245 of VZRO01001248.1, forward strand.
TTGCATCATTTTGCAATCATTAACAGGAATCCTTTGCCAGAGCGAAAAATTGGGTCAAAGAACTTCAGCGACAAGCAAGTCCTAACATTGTAATAGCTTTAGCAGGAAACAAAGCTGATCTAGCTAACAAAAGAGCTGTGGATTTCCAGGTACGTACATAACTTTTGTTCATATAAATTGCATTTTGTTTGAATAGATAGTAAATAAACCTAGGGGGAGCTTATATGCATAGCCTAGCTAGTTGTTATGGAGGTCATGCTGTTAAATATAAATGTCAACTGAGACTAATTGAATTATACATGCTACCGAAAAACCTATTTCTGTACAAGTAATGGAGGAATAGACATTTTGGAATAATTAATTTGACTTAGAGGAATAATTAATTTATTTGCGTATCTTTAAGGCTAATTGAATATCTGTTCTTTGATGTGACCTCTTTCTGTCTGCTACCCAAAATTACTGGTAACTAGAGTTTCAATGGATGAGATAGCAGTAACTCTAACAGCAAACTGTTCTGTCTGGCTTGTCAGCCAGAGAGTTTTGATTAGCATACGATACAAAGCTGATTGATGTGCCTAACTTGCTTAGGCTGTACTGTTGAAGCAGTGTTCAAATTTTAATTGATTGAGCTTTTCATGGCATTTCTTTTGGTTTAGTGAGAGTTTAGCACATCTGTGCTCTCACTGGTGTATTTTATGTTCTAGAAAGTTTAATCAGGTTATCAGAAAATATCTTCTAAAGTGAATAAAACTAACTGCAGGTAGTTTTTGTCCATTCATGATTGACTGAATTTTAGTTAGGATAGTATTTATTAGTAAGTAATTAAATCATTAATTTACAGTTTCTAATCTGTGTTTGGGGTTGTGTGAGATACAGCTGCATATACTGATGAATCCTTTTGTAATGACAGAGAGTTGAAATACGAAGACTAGCAGTGGTGTAGGTGTTTTGCTGCCAGTTTTCTAATTCTATACTTCTGTGACAGCTGACAGGAGACTTTGGTGTTTTATGAAAAATTGTGGTATTTAACAAAAATTTCATACATGACTGCAGTCAATAATGTAATCAAATTTAACTACCAAAGTAGACCTACCTGTACCATTTTTTGAACAATTACAATCTTAATGTTTTTCAAATGTTACGGGGTTTGCTACTGTGGATTTATGGGCTCCTTGTGGGCTTGACAGGCCTCTCTCATTGCAGATCACATATTAGATCCCTAGGTATTTGTTAATGTGTTGTTTCAGATATAATTACATAGATCTTAGCAGGTGTCAAATAATTATAGAGTGCTGTAGATTATTCTTATCATAGGTGTTCTGCAGTTCAGATTTTTTTGCAGATTCCTTACTGAATGCAAAGGCAGTTACATAATCATCAGAAGCTGGAGATTCTCAGCTGAATTGACTAATAAGAAGTGGCAAAAATAGTAAAATCCTTATGAGCAGTGTATCAGATGAAAATTCATACTGAAAAGGGAAGTGACATGGCAAAATACTTAATACTGCTTATTTGCTGTAATTGTGAATTTGTATCAGGATAATAAAACTGTTCTGATCCATCTGCCTCAGTGCTTGAAAGATTCAAGACAGTTCACAGACTGCCTTTTTCCAGGGTAATAATGGACTTGATGACATTTGATGGCACTTTCTGAAGCTTATTTGTACTGGCTATCAGAGGTAGTGCTCTGCATTGGGCTTGTATCTTCCATAAATATTTTCATTTATTATTTCGTTTTGCCTAAGATTCTTACATCTGGATATTTTTAAGATTAGGAAGGGTCTTTTAAGATTCCATTTCTAATTGTTTACCTGCTTGGTGGAATTGTAACTTCTCCATAGCTGGTAAATAACATATTGTCAGATGAGTGTTTCCACAAACTGTCTTTCTTTCCAAATGCTGTAGAGATTCTTCCTTTGTAGCAGTTAAAAGTACTGTGTAATGATTGTCTGAGTTTTTTTTTTTTTTTTAATGAAGTAATATATTCTTATTTTAAATTTCAGGAAGCACAGGCTTATGCAGATGACAACAGCCTATTGTTCATGGAGACGTCTGCCAAAACATCTATGAACGTAAATGAAATATTCATGGCAATTGGTGAGTTCATGAACAAACTGAGAAATTTAAAGGGAATGGTTTTCATGAGATTAAGACCATGACAATCTTCCTAACCTAAGATCTTTGTTTTTCACCTGATTTATTTCTGGCATCGAAGTTTCCTTAGGCCCTTTTATGTGTTTAATTTTGTTTAAGCACATATCTGAAATCCAAAAGGTGTGCCAAAGATGGCAATGTGTGCTTGAATTGTGTCCAAGTTACAAGTAAAGGACACTGCATGTTAAAAGTAAATCTACTCATATATTTTTAGACCTAACATAATCTTAGGGATTTCTGTAATGATGCTAGCTGTAGTAGTAAGTATAAACCAAGAATTTTTGTGTATTCCATTGATATACCCAAAATTGTATTTAATTCTTAATAAACTTTTGGAAGTGGAGGAAAAAGAATTCATTTTTAGGCTGGTCACTAATCTGTTTAGTAGTAACCTTAATTATAGTAGATGCTTTAATAGTGGGTAATAGTAATGTGTAGCATCAAATAACCTCATTAAATCTGTTTTGTATGTTGCACCTCTCTAACCCACTTTTGGTGAAAAAAAATCATTGATGAAAAAATTAAATGTTTTTAAAGAGGTCCTAATCTTCTGCTTTCCAAGTCAGGAAAGCAGCAGGTAATTTGTGGTGTCCTTCAAACTTCCAGCAGATGCAAATTAAATTATCACTATAGCAACACTTTATATCAAGTACTTGCTTCGTATTAACTATAAATACTTGAAGAGGGGGGATAGACACAAACACTTAACTGCATGACAGGAAACTATATTTTTCTCATAAATGTTCAAGATAGGCCTGCATTTAGTGATACAGAAATGCTCAATTACAATGTTCTCTGTGTTTCACTGGTGAAATTTCAAAATTAATGTCTTTAATGGTGCAGTTTGCATTCTGTAAAAAAAAAAATCCAAGTTTTGGTTTTTGTTTTTTTTTGTAATTTGAGAGATCAACAATAATTCTTGCCTCTCTGTATTTTAATGAAGTTTACAAAGTAAATTTGAAGAAAAAGATGCCCAATTAATAACTGTGTCTTTTGTCTGCAATGTTGTTTGGCCATGTGAGTATTTTACATCAGTGGGGTGAAATTCAGCTTTGTCAGCACATCAGAACAAGATATGTGCAGTAATAGACTCTGAACAGAAATTTTGATGAGGCTGTAGGTATTGCATGCAATTTGGAATGGCCTGCAAAATGTGGGTGCAGTTCTCAGGACCATGTGTAAATATGATCTCTTAAAGCTGAGAGACAATGAAAAATGAGAATATTGAAAGAATTGTTGGATGCAAGCTGCAGCTGCTTGTGAATTGACTGCTTCAGCACTGATTCAGAACTTCCAGTTAAAAAACACAATGTTAATTCAGTTCTAGATACAGTTCTAGAATTCAAAACAACATTGCTCTGAAGACGTTTTTCTGTTGGTGCGCACTGTCCCTTTGTAGAGGCTCAGCAGCTCAGTACTGTGTGGATTCTTGGGTTTTATCACAGAACTGTGGAACAGCCCAAGCTGGAAGGGACCTCAGAAGATCCTTGTCACCCTTTTGTCCAGCCCCTTGAGGTTATCTAGCATCACATGTTGATGTCTGCTCTACGTTTCTTTTGGCTGGCTTTCATTCATTTTAGAAAAAGTTGTTCTTTAAAAAACTGACAAAAGTAACTACTTTGGAGTGAAACCATTCAGCCAAACTGTAGAACAAGGGTGGTTGTTGGGTGCTGGTAAGATAGGCCCATGGAAGTCCTTTTGTGTAGAATTCAGCAATTATCTGATGGAGAGAAATCCTGGAGAAGCTACTGCCCAGAAGGGTGACAGCTTTCACCCTTATTTTTTCATTTTAAGACTGAGGAGGAAGCTTGGAGCTACAAGGGCAACAAAGAAATTACCAGTCAATTGACTCCTGAAAGCTGGACAGAAGAGACATCTTGAAAAAAATAGGAGAGGCTTGATCTGTTGCTAAGGGCCTTTCTATATGTCATCTGCAAACACTTATTTCTGGCTGGATATCTGGGAGCTGTTTGACCCATTTCGGTCTGTGTTATGTGCCTTCTCAATGTTTCTGTACCATTTTGCACTAACATCCTGATCTTAAAGCCTTTCTGTGTGGGTGGATTCCCACAGGAGCTGTCATTTACTGGCACAGCACACCTGTGCAGATACATTTTAGTGTTCAAGTTACCAATGTATTTCACTCATGGAAGTCATAGATAAGGTAGCTGAGCATTAAGAAGTTAAGTGTCTTAACTTCTTTCATTACCAATGCACTGAATCAAATCAGATAATGCAATGAGTATGCTGATATGTGTATAATGTGTTGTTTTGTTTACTCAGGTGATTTAATCTTAGTAAAATCTCAGGTTTAACTCTTATTTCCTGTTCATCTTACAGCAAAGAAATTGCCCAAGAATGAACCACAGAATGCAGGAGCCAGCTCTGCCAGAGGAAGAGGAGTAGACCTTACTGAACCCACACAACCACCCAAGAGTCAATGTTGTAGTAACTAAAAGATCAATTGCTTTAAACTGTTCTGAATATTCTTCTGCTTCCTAACAGTTAATAACCATGGAATTGGAGTGCTTAACCTGGTCCAGTACAGCTTCCAAACAGCGAAGAGACTTATGATAATAGTCAAGTTCATGATACAGAGTTTTCTTTTGACCTAAAATTTTAACATGCATGTATCCACCACTGGCTGCAATGTTTCAGCAGTAGAGGAGAGATGGAAGCCGAATAAACTTCCTTCAGTTGAAAGATTTTAAAAATCATTTGTTATTATTAGGGGTGTAGAAGAACTACTTTCTGTGGACCTAATTGGCCAGTTCCTGTAGCCTCAATACTGATCACTGTCATAATAAATAGAATTGGGTCTTCTCATAATTCTCAATTGTTCTTTAAAACCTCTTTAGAAACAGGGTCTAAAAATTACTTAAACTTATTTGCAGTATTGATGCAACCAGTTGTTTCTGCAGGTATCCACTGTTTAGTTACACATTCCATAGTTTAATAATTTTATTACAAATAATACTTGCATTAACAATTTTAAGAATCCTATGCTTGCCAGAAAGTGGAGTTTTAGTTGGTACACTGTATGTAAATTATATCAACCCAGTTAGTTATCTTAATGAATTAGTGATGAATCAAGTCTAACTTCATTTCTAATCTGTTCAGAGGGTACAGACCAGTAAATTCAACTCTACAACTTAGGATATGGGGGGTTTTGTCCTCTACAAACTGTAAGAGCTCTTCAAGTAAAACCACAACAAACTCGGTGTCTGTGACTTCTTTCTTGTTTCTGATCATTGCTGGCCATTACAGTTTGTTTTTCCCCTAAGGAAAAAAAAAATAGTGCACTAACGATTATGTACATCCAACTTGATTTTAAATTTGGATATTAATGTACTGTAAATAGGTACTCTGCATTGTAGTCTACATTTGTTTAATACTTTCTGTAATATTTAAGAGTTGCTTAAAGGTATACAGAATGTACAGTTACTTAAAGCTAACTTTTTTCCTCTCTAATCAAAGGGGGTTCTGAGTTCTTCCTTTATGGCTAGAACAGTAATAAATGATGCTCCTGTATCTGTAACATAAGTACTGCTGTCTGTCAGTAATGAACTTCGCAACTTTGTTTTCCAAAGTACATTTTATTTTGATCAGTCCAGTATATTGCACTAATTCTTTTAGTTATTTTCATTATATGAAATCTACAAAGTGTGTCAGAAGAGATGAATTAGTCTATTTAAATGTTGAACTGATAGAAACTTACTTGTGCAGATTTTAAATTTGCAGTAATCTGGGTTTAGCAAGAAAAATGACAGTTCACCAGTGTTTAGTTTTATATTGAGGTGCTCAGGTTTGAATAAAGTGGTTTAAAAATTTTTTTGATTACTGTTTCTTATTGAGAGTTTCAGAAGGTTTTACTGCATTTGTACAGTTCCAGACAAGATGTCTGATTCACTGTATGGGTCAGCATTTAAGCTGCTTCAGATGATACAAGTAAATTCATGGCACAGCTAAATGTAAGCTTGTCTTATATATATTGTGGCACTTCAGTTATCCTATGATAAATTTTTAAATGTTGAGGTAATTGGGTATCTTATCACATCCATTTAGAAGTACGATCAAAATAGTAATATTCTCTCTTGAACCTGCAGCTAATGCAGTCCGTGCCAGTTGTTCACAAGGGGACTTGTGTTGCATTGTAGTGTCTCTGAGCTGACTGTGCCTCTTCTGCAACTTGTGATTTGCAATTAAATACATTTTTGTGTCTTTTTCAAACTGTGGTGGTGGTTTAGAACCCACTTGTGATGCAGTCTTTAGCAGTTCTTGACCAGCATCACATGCAGTTTGTCACAAAATGCATTGGAGTCCATTTTTTCTGCCAATTGTGTACTTGAGTCAGAATCAGATGGCATGGTTTTGTCTATTTTGGGGGCAATTTCATGGCTTTAGACATTGGTGCCAGCACATTCTCTTGCAGCTGTTATGGCTGTGATTTGAACCTGTTGCACAGAAAGTGTCAGTTTCTTCGTGCTCTGAAATCTGTCACTGTGGATGAAAACTTAGATAAAATCTGCTGTCCTCAAAGTGAGTTCTTCGGAGTCACCTTGTGTGCTAGAACTGGAGTAGTGTATCACTATTCTTTGAATTTACTTCATTGTTACTGAAAAGAGACAGTTCTGGATTAGGTTGTTTTTTGTGGTCATCGGTTTCCTTATTAGGAATTCAATTTTTACTTTGCCTGTAATTCTTCCTAAAACATTTTCACTAATTTTGTTTCAGGTTGCCTTTTGAGTCACTCTGAAAAATACCTTTATTGGAGTAAAATAGCTGTATTCCATCTTGCAGATGATTAATAGGGTTTGAGTCAGTTAAGTTGTCTCCAGTGAGGGATATCAGGTACTGATACACAAAGTTCTGTTTTGTTGAACAGCTTTCATGCATTCTCAAATAATGAGTGAATGTTAAGAGTTGGTGCAGGTACTTCAAGTAATTCAAAGCCCGTTAGAAGCCAAAGTACCAAACTGGCAAGTAACATTGATAGGGACAGATACAATATGAGGTACAGGTACAACATACTCTTTTTGCTGAATCTCTGTGATGTCCAAGAGCCCTTGTAGCTCTCAGGTATCCCTCTACTAATCTGGTTTATTAGTGCTGATGTTTCCACCATTCTGAAGTGTTTTCTCTCACTTACAGTAGAAGTGCTGTGCTCTTGAGAGAGACAGTGGCTCTTTCCATTTTTATGTAAGACTGCATGTACATCATCTGAAGTTAAAATAATATTTATAGCATACTGGGTTTTTAAAAGATACTGCTGTTACAGTAACAGCCTTTTGTTAAGGACTGGAAAAAAATCTGAGATCAGAGTTAATAACTGTCACAGGCAACAATATGTCCATCATTGAATCTGGTTCTGTTACAGCAAAGTTTTCTGTGCTTTTTCCCCTTCCATTCTTAGAAGACTGTTCTGGAATCTTGATCTCCTGACTGCAAATAATCTCTTATGAGGAGTCTTAAGTGGCATTTCATTCGGCTTTAAGTGCAGTCTAATATGGAAAACATGCACTTGTTTAAAAACCAGTCAGGGTGTAACTTCTCCATTTTTCTCTAATACTTTTTTTTTCCTCCTGTAAGAGTATGTGCTTTCAAGTGTCTGAATGAACGCAGCAAGAAGTTTCAGGCTCGAACTGTTTCTAGCAGCCTGCAATTTTTAGTACCTGAAAATAATTTGGACATGATGTGGGATTTACTGTTTACTTACATGTTGCCTTAAATCTCTTACTCGGTTAAGGCACCCAAGGGATTCTTAGTCATTGTGGGAAGTTGAGGACTAATTTCTTTGCTGTAGTAGGAAGAGGTATTTTCCCTTTCCCTCAACTTTTCTGAAATCTGAGAATTAAAAGTGTCCGAAATTGCAACACTTCAGGGGACTGGTTGTGTCAGATTTGAACTCAGAGCATAAAGGAAAGTGCTCCAAACCAAAGTGCTGTATTGTTTAAGATCCTCTGTGGTGCCCTGGGAGACCATTCCTTGTGTTAGGGGAGGTGTTTGGTGTGCTCTGATGCGTTGGCACAAGGAACTTGCTTGGGATGTGGTAGCTTTCTAGACATATGAAGTTGGCTGCAGTGTGTTCATTTATATTGTATTTTTAATATTACCTGGCTGTTCTGGGGCACATACCTCTAAAAGGGGTGTACATGTAGGTGTTGCTTACACAGTAGTTGTGTTTCTTGGGCAGTATTGGCATCATCGAGTGTAGGAGACAGCTAAGTGTAGTCTGTGAAGGCAGATTTCTTCTGCCTTAAATCAGAAAATGATTCAAAATACCAAACTGAAGGATGCACCTTTTAAACTAATTATAAACTGTAGATGCCTTAAGTTGTGCTCTGTATGTTTCCTTGTGCTTGCTTCCCCCTCCTTCCTCTGATTTCCATGGAGAGCTAGAAGAATGTGTAAAATATCCTTTGAACCCTTGGAGGAAGACCACCAACTGTAAGCCTAACAAAGGGCATAATATATCCCATGTTGAACAATTTGACTGAAAGAAAGTAAAATCTAGTCCCTTTTGGATGCAAGTCTCTTATCTGCAAACCACAGACAGTGCAAAAGAATCAGCAAAACTTAGCTGACCTCTCAATATGGGACTAAATGAAGAAGATGGCCCATGTCACCATCTGCTCCTTGCATCTGACCATCCTCTTCAGTTGCTTATCTGGAGCTGAAGGAACATGAGTGTACTTCTGTAAGAACACACTCCTTGGGGAAAATGAAGGTTCATGTTGTGTGAATTTTTTCCTTTGATGTTGTACATTTGGTGGAAAATTAGTTGTATTAGATTAAATAAATATTACTTAGCAGTGGTTCAAAAATGTGGATTTTAATCATAAAAGGTTTAAGGTATCTCTGGTGGACTTCAAACCTTAATTTGTTAGCAGAGCTTGAATTTATGGTATCCTTGATTGCAGCCAGCATGAAATGAAACCCTCTCTGTAAGGAATGGGTGGAGGCAGGTAACAAGACCTGCCTAGCAATTTGGTAGAGAATTCACCCTGCCTAAATTCTTGCCCTCATTAATCTCTTTGGAATAAATTGTGTTTCTGTCCCAATAAGGTGGAAACAAATGCAACTGAAAACATTGTAGCCTTTCTGTGAGTTAATGCTGTATTCCAGTGAAGGTGTGACTGCATTTCCTGAAAGAAGACTGAGCTAGTGCTAGACCATCTGTTTGGATACCTGTACCAGTAAAGTTCACATAGCTGCAGAAAGCTTGTTGGAGGTAAAGTACAGCTGCAGCAGCAAGTATTGAAGAATAGAGATGGTGGGATACATCACAGTTACCTAGTTCCATGTCAGTGCATCACCAAGTTGGTTTACAGTATTTCTTAGACTGGCAGATGAGTGCAGATTATTGTTAAGCAAAAACTCTTTTATGTCTGGAATTTTTTTTTTTTCACATGTGGAACGTGATTTTTTTTTTGTCCTGGCAACAATGAAGCTTCTCAAATGGTTCTCCCTTTTCCTACTGATCTTTGACCCTCTTCATTAATTTCGGTCAAATTTCATATGGAGAAATATGGAGAAGTCTTACAAGTTGTGTGAATGACACATCATAGGAAGAAAGTGCCTCTGATGTCAGCTGCAGTGTCAGCCCGCTCCTTACTAATGCCAGGGAGAGGGATAGAAAAGTGATGTAGAGCATGCTGGGCATGTGCTTCAGGCAGAGACTGGAAGAGAATGTAATTTAGGCACAAAGCCGTTTGAAACTCTTCACCCACCAGCTTTTTTATGTAACTGTGCTTGTGCACTCCTTTGTGGGAAGGCAGGTATCTCGCTTGTAATCTCACAGCTGTCTTAGGTACACAAGAGGGCTGAAGTGGTAACAAAAATCACCAGGTGGTGAAAAATCACCACCAAGATACAGTGACTAGGGTTGCTAGTCCATAAGAGCATTTTCTACTGTTCCTTGTAGCAGGGGTGGGTGCAGAAGCGTTAGGAATGTATCATTGTTTCTGACTGTAATAACTGATTCCGTACTAAAGAAAAGCAAGGTTCTACTTCATAAGGAAACGGGTCTGAATAGTTCTTCCATAACACTAAAATACAACAGGTTCCTACTTCAGAAAGTAATAATTCATATTATTCCCTCAAATCATGTTTTCAGTCAGCTGGTAGCAAAATGTGGAGGTACTTAGTCCAGTGAAACAAATGAATTAATATCTTAAGCATAGGACTTTACAGATCAAGGACTTTATGAGATGAAAAATCAGAAGATTTGTGATTGCCTGTCCTAAAGTGATGAGATTTTAAACCTCTTGACTTAAAATAAAAAAATCATACTATTCTAACAGAGGTCACTTATTTATTATGGAATGCTTCCTAACTCTGTCTTTTACATTAGTAAATTGACTTAAATGCTTTAATTCAAATACTCTGCTCAGGCTACTTATCTAATAAACTGAATACTATTATCTGATTGCAGTATCAGTTGTGAGGGAATTTATCATGTCTCTTTCACATTGTCAAGCTAAAGGAATTGCTGCTTTTTATCTCCAGATACCAACTGCCAAGAAATCTCTAGATTAATTTATGCTTGCCTTTTTTCTATTTTTTTTTTCTTTTTTTTTTTAATTGGATGAAGGGGAAAAAAATATCCTGGTGTGGAAAATACATACTTAAAATAGCAACATGCTGTAGCCAGCAACACCTTCAGCTGTCCTAATGGTTGTTTTCAAAATGTTTTCTTTCTTCTTTCCCAGTGCCATCCGTCTCTTCACTAGGAATTCCTTTTACCACTGAACAACCATTCCAGTGAACTTTGGAACCCTTATTCCTTCCCAGTTGTAAAAATCTGCATTCTGCAAAAGGACTTGGCATACACTTTCATAAGGGCTGGTCTTGTTGGTCTCCTCATTGCCTGGTTCTCTTTTCCCCTGTAATCTGCCTTGATTACCGTGGCAAAAAAAAAACCTAGAATTTGCTCTTTGTCATTATTGTTTTTGTAGGATGTATCTATTTAAGAAAGCTGGTCAAGAAGTAAGAGTGGAAGCTTTGCTGCAATTGTTTCTGTAGCTGTCACACTGACAGCCATCAAGAATCTCCAGAAAACATGTATCTGACCTACTTTCATGGTTGTCCAGCACAATAAACCTGTCTTCCGTGTCTCACTGCCATGTGGAATTTTTATCTTGGCAAATCAGTAATGCTTTTATTAAAGAATTATTTACTTTCTTAGAAGTACCAGGATTGTTGATACTGGCAAGATCACAATATGGTGTGGGAGTGGGATTATCCACAAGGAATTCGAGTGAATAATGAATCTTCTGCCTACGTGTCTCAGAGAATTTAGCAGTCTAGAACTGAGGTATGGCAAGGACCTGACTCTGGTCAGCACCAGCCTCTCTGCCCATCCTCCAGCCGGAGCTCGTCTCTTCCCCGTCCCCCACGTACTTCCATTCTTTCCACTCCAGCTCCTTGCTCCGGTCTCCCCCGTCAGCTCAGTCTCCCGCACCGCACTCTGCATCCTCAATGCTATTCCCAGGTCTGGCAGCTGGTGCTGCAAAGCCAAGAGCCAGAGCTGTAGAGCCTCCTCGGGAGGTGCTTCCCGACAGAGCCCTGCTGGGGCGGGGGCCTGCCCGAATTCCCTGCCTGCACACTGGCATGACTCTGCCTGGCATGGGCAAAGTGGTGCTGCTTTCTAAATATTGTAACTTGCTCTGATCTGGGCAAGTTGACAAGCATGACAAAAGATGCACTGCTGATGCCATTTCAGCCAGATTGCCAAGTGGTAGTTTAAAACCTGACGATCTTGGAGCTTCTCTAGAAAAAAATTAGACTTTTGGCTTAATACATTCAAAACAACATATTTTCCAAATCATATTCTCAGAAACAGCTAAGCCATTTTACCTAGAATTTTTTTCCAAGCGAATCTGCTTCAGGCTTGGAAAATTTCAGTATGAACTGCTTCTTGCATAACATCCTCTCCCCCTAAGCCAGCACGTGACATACATGCACAGACACCATAACACAAAATCCTGACACCATGTGAGCAGCTAAGCTCGCCAGCCTATACATGATCTATCCACCAAGCATGAAAACACAGTGTTTATATTCAAGTTGGTTATTTTAGTAGTTAGCATTTATGTCTGTATGGATGAGAAGTATCAGACAAAAATGCATATGATATTGTATTCTCTCTTAGGAGTTTTCTGTTTCAGTTAATCTCTGTTAACTGCTGTTAATCCATCACCAGGGCAAACAGAGGTAGTTCAGCAGCAGTAATATCCTACAGCTACATTACAAGAGCAGCCTTGGGGAGTTTCATCCTACTTTAACCTCATTCCTTTACTGGGGCTCTCTCTTTACACTCGATACAGCCACACCTGAATAAACTATTTTGCACCTGTTTTCCAGGATTTGAGCCAGGAAGTACATTTTTTTCTCAAAAATCTACTTCTCTCCATCACCTGTGTATTATAAGAATTTCTGCAGTTTGTGTTTCAATGTGTGCCCCTTTTCTGTCATGACAGTTATTAGATAAAATTTCATTAAATTCAAAGCCCTAACCTCCTCCAGCCCAAATTAATCCTAATACATCTTAATGAATCAAGTGCCTCTGATCAGCTGAGGTAGATCAATTACAACATGTCTTCTGTGAAGGGTGATAGTATTAAGGAGAGCCACTTAAAACCCCCTTATGGCAGTGTAGTATAGCTTATCCTTGCAGAGGTGGCTTGCAGCTGGCTACAGCTCTCAATCTCCTGTAGGAGCAGTTCATAGGAAAGTCTGTCTCTCTACAAGAGGTGAACATCAGCTTCCTCTGAAAATGCTGCACCACTTCAGCAGGGCAAGGTAAGGAGGTACTTGGATAAAACTGCTTGTGCAGATCTTTCTTCCTTTACTCACTTTTGAATTTGAGACAGAGGGATGGCACAAGCCTTTTCACTGCTGTCATTATGATGCATTCAGAAAAATTAGGACCAATGTATACAGAACACCTGGTAAGCCATTTTTTGTCAGTCTTTTAAATATGAACCCATTTTATATTTAGTGTATATAAAAGCCCCTTGGATTAAAGACAGGAAATTGAAAACTTTCAGCAAAATGTTCGTTTGATCTCAGCAAACTGAATTATTAACACTCACATACATTTTATGTGGGTTTGTATCTCCGTAAGTGGCTGTAAGTGCTAACAAATCACATTTTCAAAGCACCAAAACAGTCCCAGTTAATTACAATGTGTAAATAACCAGAATAATATACATAATAATTCACGGAGCAAGATAGGCTACAACTCTTTAGTTGCAATAACTTTGCTTATAATTATTAAAAGGGCAGCCCTGATGTTAATTTTTTATGGTGTGCATAAATTGCTTATGTTAATAGCTGAAAACCTTGTAAAAATTAAAAAAAAAAAGAAAGACTTTTGCTCTGTTGATCTCTTATGAAGTAAAAACATTAGTCTGTGTTTCCTTCTCTCCTTGCATTTCTCTCATTAGGAACAGATACAGACTGGGAGGTTTTTTGCTGTCAGGTTAAAGGATAACAGTGAGATACTGACAGCACAATACACCAAGCTAAAGCACTGCCAGCCTAACAGTGAAAGATAAAATTCAGCTTTCTAGCTCACTGCAGTTTCCCTGTGCCTATTTAGGGAGCCAAAACCCAACACAGTTTAATGTTCTGAGATGAAAATAGAAGCAGATAAAAAGAAATTAGATGTAGAAGAATGGGGAGTGAACCACAGTTTGAGATTGTACGTGTTTTCAAGGGCAAAAAATCGTATTTACTGTATGTATCATAACAAAGAGCCTCCTGCTCAGTACTTAGTCCTGCTGCTCGGAAAGGGAGGCTCCTCCACCTGTGCCATACCCTGGCCTGTCTAAAAGGGACAGAACTGAGGCAGAGTGTGAGGCTCGTATGGCAGAGGATACCATTGCCTCAGTAAATCTCCTATTTCTGGAAAACCTTTCTAGCTATGACACTTGGAGCTGCTTGCTGTTAGTAAGGTAAGGCAAGATTATTCTCTTTCTGCAGTTTGGCACTACAATCATCATTTTTTAATTAGCGAAGATGGAAGATGTTCCTAAGGTTTGAGGATCCAGGATCTGATTTGTATCCAGAGGAGTCCCATAGGCAGTTATCTCCCTTTGACACATGTCGTTCCTGTCTCCACCCAGAGTGTGCTTCTTCCTCACTTCCCTTTGACACAGTCAGAACTTCGCTTGCACAATCTCCAGGCCTGAACTCCTTCCTCTGTGAGATTTGGGGCTTTTATTATTTGCTACATACTTGTGGTCTTAGCAAATAGTGACTGTTACTGATGCTGAAACCAGCACTGGGAAGATGCCTGCCTGCCTGTGGGTGACGGGAAGAGGCACAGAAGGGCTGTGTGATGTAAAATGGAGGTCATGCTCTCCCTGAGTTTCTCATCAAAATATTATCAACTAATACATATAAACAGGCCTCACTGCTGCAAATTCTTGCTGAATGAGCACCAACTTCCTTGCCTATCTTTTCCTTCTTCCCTGATTTACTTCTTGCTCATGCCTCAGTCAGCACTTCCTTCTCAGTCCTCTCTTTCCCAAGTGCCTGTGATGCCAGGATATGGCTTCATTGCCTCCACGTGTTCCACACAGTTCGTGTCCTGGCTGACCTCCCTCCCCCCAGCCCGTCACACAGTTTGGCAGCAGCACCTCCCCTGGAAAACTCTTCATGTGTGCATCACACCCACATACAGAAACCGTGACAGGACTGTCTGTCCCTGAGCTGCAGGGTGCCTGATGCCACCAGCAGCTGGCAAGGAGCCACGCTGGGTGGGCAGTGTGACATCAGCACCTGTCTGGTGCAGTGTGACTGAGCTGTGCAGCTCGTGGCCCGCAGCACAGTCGGAGCCAGCCTCTGCTGGGTGGGTGCTGCCTTAGCAGGCCCCAGCTTCACGTGGTCATCTTTGGCCAAAGCAACAAGAAGCAAACGTCTTACATGGAAACCATTACAAAGCCTCCCTTAAACTCATATAAGACCTCTGAAAAACTCTTCACTTGAAAAAACAAACTCATTTGCTAACCCAGGAGCCATGCCCTATGCCTCCCATCGCTTTTTTTAGCAGAGCTGGCCCTCTCATTCTCTAAAACCATCTGCAGAGGGAATGGTGCAGAAGGAATAAGACATCTTCTCCCAGGAGAGTCAACTTAGGAGTGCATAGTATAGCCTACTTACTGCATCCCCAGAAGCAATGATGCAGCTTCAAGAAAGTCTAGTTATGAAAGGTGTGGGAAGAGATAAAGACAAACCTGGTGAGTCACGGGAGCATGCCAGGGGCAGAGCCTGCATTCAGGACTTGGGAACACTCCCACCTGTAAACCTGATAATAGGTAAGAAAGAAGGAAGTGATTAATAGTTAAAATAATTATGGAATAAATTAAGATAATTAGTCTCCTTATTTATCTTCTAAAGTGTTGTCCAAAACTGGAATCCCGGGATTCCAGGCCCTCTGGTTTTGTGCCACCCTATAAAATAAGAATCCCTGTCATTAGGTCTTCTTGGGTGAGAGTTATAATCTGTGACACCGTCCACTTGTGCAGAGGTGCAGCTCCTCAGCTGGGAGGAAGCATCGAACTGGGAAATGGGAGTAGTGAAACCATGACAAAACCAGCTCTTTCTACACTCCAGATGTTTTGCAGCTCTTCCTGGGTCAGTAGGGCAGAGATAGCAGTTTGCTACTCCCCAAGGGCCTGTGTGGGGCAGAGAGGCCACAAAACATGGAGTGGGGATGGCAAGCCTGCTGGCCTTGGCACGGGAGGGGAGGAATGTCAGTCAGGGTTTGGGGATCCACAAAGAAAGCTGTGGCAGAAGGTAGAAGATGGGTGGTGATAACATAACTGTGCCTTCTGCACTCCCAGTGACATCCTGCCTCCCTTACCCCACAAACCCCCATCTGGGGTTGGTGATGTACTCCTGGGGTTCCCCTGCTTTTTCCAGCTGTGCACAGCACAATTACAGTTGGTCCAAATGGAAGTTTTTAGCCTGTTTAGTTTCTGCTGCTTGGCTGAGTGGGTAGCTGTGGTGCCTGTGGCTGTGTCTCAGGCTCCCAGGATTTCCAGTGGTCCCCCACACAGATATGGGGAAGGCCCATGACTGGGTTTGCACAATCAGTGCTTAGGTAACTTCATCTTACAGACGCAATAGGGATCTTCTATGCAGAGTTTTATTATCTAAGTCAGTGCTGTATCAAGGGTGCTGGTGGCACCTGCACCTTGGGTAGCAGAAAGGAGGCCCTTCCTCTCCCATCCCTGCCATCCATGCCTGTGCCAGTCTCCCAGGGGTCTGTCAGGCTTCCAGTACCAAATGGCCTGCCCTACATCGATCAAGAAGTCAAAGTACACCAAGGGGAGTCCCAGAGGATTGCAGGGATCTCTGCCACGAATTAAGGAGCAGAAAGAACAGAAAAATACATCAGAGAAAGGAATAAACAAAAGAATTGTGAGGAGTCAAAAGAAAGAGAAGGTAAGGCAAAAATGGATAGTACACCCCATGTTTGCATGAAGCAATCCAGAGCTCTCACTATCACAAAGTAGCACAGTGTAAGCCTTTGCAGTGACTGCTGATGGCTAAATAACTTCAACAAACAGCTTCTGGACTTCACACACACAGCTCAGATTGAGCAAAGGCAGGAGTGATTGTCCTGTGCTGAGTGACACCAGCCTTTCATTTTCTCACTTGGTTTGTGTTAAGTCTGACCGCAGTCAAGAAGAGCATCCTCTAGGTAAGAAGCACATAAAAACTGCTAAATGGTCCATCACTAACAAGAAATTTGCATGACTGAAGCAGCCATGGGTTTTGCAATGACATTTTCTCCATTTATTTTTCTGCACTTTTTTCTCTGAAAACTGGGTATTTGGGGTATAAGATTTCCTACAAGAGCAAAAACCTGATGGGACGGTCTGCCATCTGTATTGTTAGAATCACATGTAAGCACCATGGGAAGCTGATGAGATGCTAGAGACAGCCTAACGAGCAAAACTTTAGTACTGTTAATACTTCCAGTGATTCATAAAACATTGATAGCAGTCCTGAATGCATGGTGGCAAGAAGGAGGCCACTTCATCCACAAGGAATGTGCTAACAAAAGGACACAATAGGATTTTCTACTCTGAGAGGTTCCCTGGGAGAGCAAGAGCTTTTACACCTTTTCTAATTGAATTGAATGGCAAGAATAAAAACAGGTGGGACCATTGGAAGAAAAACTCACTTGAACAAAAGGAGGGAGACAAGGCTGGGTTGGGCATGCTGGATCTGACTGGGCTGTGAGACAGGGATGAGGGTTAGGGGTGGATTCCCAGAGCTCAGCTGCGGCTGGGAGGTCCCTGTCAGAGCAGTACATTCAGCATTAGGCTGCTATTAGCTGAGTCATTCTTTAATTTATGGGAGCAAGATAGGCCCCAAAAGCCCTAAATGACAACTAGGTAATAACCAGGAGTCAGGCACACCCTAAACTGTATTTTAATTTCCCTTTTTGTGACTCAGGAATGCAGCTGCCTCCTTTGCTGGAATACTGGTAACACACATGCTCTTGCATTGAAGCCTGTCAGGTGTTCGGGGTGAATTCATGCAGGAGCAACAAATGTGAAATGCATGTCTGATCTGCTGGGAGCATGGGCTCTGAGCAGGCACCTCCTCGGGGCGATCAGCAGCCTGAGCCAGGCCTGAAACCCACGTTAGCTCCCACTCGTGTCTCACCCAGCTCCTGGCTTCCTTAATTTCAAGCAGATGAGTAGCCTTCCTGAAGTCACCTGGCTACTCACCTGAGCTTGTGACCCGAGCAGCACAGGCAGGCAGGATCATCTGCTCCCACCTGCGCTTCCTAAACGCGGGTGTCAGAGTCAGCTCGACTCCTGCAACCCCACTGACACGCCCCAAAGGACAGAAACTGAAAAACGTGGTGAGGGTTTTTCTGGCGATACTTTGAGTTTGGATCTAATTTAGTATCTTCACGTTTAATGATGAAAAACAAGCAACAGAGGGATTATGTGGTGCTCAGATTTATGCGTGCATTATAATTAGAAAATTGGTATGTACTGTACTTGTGAATTCAGCCAACAGAAGAAAACAGCCTGGATATATGTAACCGAGAATGACATGTATCCACTTGTACGTCAAAGCATAGGGGGTTTTGGGTTTTTTTCCCCTAATGTAGTGCAACCTGTCATGACCTAATTACACTCACTGGAGCCAGCACAATCCAAGTAATAGTTCCATGTTTTCAGACAGTAACTGGTCTTTTCACTCCTGATTCTTTCTAGAATTTTGAATGTAATATTTTACTTTTCACCAGAGCAGTTTAAGACAAAGTAAAGCTTTTTTCTTTTTGTTTTTAACAATATATATGCACAGAGTTAGCATGTGAGCAACGATCAGGCTTAATATTAAAAAAAAATAAGGACTTACCTATTTGCAGTTAGAGTGGTTTCTTTCTAAGCTTCTCCTAGCAGGCAGCAGTTCTGCAAGTGTAGTGAAATTAGTGTTTATAAATGTTACTATAGTAACTGTATCTGTATCCACAAGCTGGTAGACTTACATTTCTGGTTATCTGGTGAGCATCAAGGTATAATGGAAAAAAAAGAGACACTGTATTGTAAGGCAGCCATGCTCTTGAGTACTCAAGAAGGAGCTGCAGTAAAATTATTTGGTTTCTGACAACTTTTGTCTTTGATTTTACTTTAATGGAAGTAATAAGTTTTCAGGCTTTTAAGGATGCCAAAGAACAAGGTGAAAGAATAAGGTTGTTCACCTAGGCTGTGATCCTGTGAGCATTCACCTGTGCAGCTTCAGACATAAATGCCCACCGAGTGGCCTCAATGCACATCGGTGGAGTTATTCACCTGTGAATATTGTGAAAGCAATAAATGTATTTTCAGAATCAAAACTGTAGTCCATTACATGCAAGTGTGCAAGCTTAATGCTGGGTTAAATATCATCAACTACCTGGTTAAAGGAGAACCTGGTGATTTGGGAAAAAAAAAAAAAAAAAGACAAAACATACTGGTGGATGTAAAGGTACAGCAACTCCTAGGGAAACTGGGGGTCTATGTTCAGGCATGGATATTAAGTGGTCCATTGAAGCCAGCGTGTTGTTCCAGATGTGCTCTTTGCTTGTAACATTTGCTGCCGAGGAGGAGTCGTGGGAAAGCTGAAAGTGAAACTATGCAAGAACAGTTTCATTTTCAAGTCCGAAAGCAGAAACCTAACCGGCATAAAGAAAATGCAAGCAAAGAGCTTCTTAGGTGGCTGCTAGCATACAGCGGCTATTTGCTATTTTAAAACGCGGTTCGGACACTTAAACAAAAATATAAAAATAAAAGAGGAAGATAATTCTCTCCTAAATTTCAGAGAAACTGGATTTTTAAAAATCACGTTTAATTTCCTGTTAAGCTTGAGGCTGCTACCTCCAAGGGCAGCGGCTCCTCCACCTTAACCAGTCCGTCTTAAAGCGCCGGGGATGGCAGCAGCCATCTTACGGGTCGCTGTCACAGCTGCCGGGAAGCCCGAAGCCAGCCCCGGCCTCCGCCGTGGTCTCCCCGGGGTACCCCGAATCCGGCGAGCCCGCGGCGGAGGCCGGGGAGCAGGTCCCGACCCCCACCCCCACCAACACCCTGTCGATTTTTAAATCTCAGCAAAATAAAAATATAAATAAGTAAATAGAGGAAAAAAACAACAGACCCCCTTGTTTCTTCAAATACCTCATTTTATTCCATTCTGTTTTCCTATCATTTCATGAATATGCTAACTCGCCGTATAACACCATGCTTGAAAATGTCCCCAGGAGCCGCGAAGCGAAGAAGGAGACCGCAGGGTTTTGTCACCCACCCTTCCCTCCGAATACTATTTCACACAAACCTAGAGTTATTTTTGCTTTCCCCATGCAAGGTGCCAAGGCCCTGTGCCTGCAAGAGCTCTCTCTGCGCTAGGACTCCCTTCCAAACTGGTACTGCTACTTTGATACTTCAGCTTTACACATCAAAGAGCCGTAAATCCCACGCAAACGCCCAGCCTCAATCCCAACCCTTTAAACCGCGGTGCCGTAGTACGGAATTGCCATTTGTGGTTTCTCACGGCTCGACCACGGTTTTACATTCGTGCAACGGGGCAGAACCGCCTCACGCCCGGTGCACTCGCTGCTGTGCTTGGAGTGCACTCTCCGGGGCAGGACCATTTGCTTAATTTAACTTTCAATTAAAGCGTAATCCTTTTAAGCTATGAACTGACCTGCTCTCAACACTTGTTTCTGGACACAACAAAAAAACAAAACAAAGAAACAAGCCCCAGAATCAAGACATGAGGAACTGAGCAGAGAGTTTTTGAATTATCCGGTATTTCAAACTGACCCGTACTTTTACGTTAAATTAGAAATCATCTGGGGAAAAAGACTGAACTTTTCAAAGGTGGCCGCAGAGTGCGCAGTGTGGGAAGGCAATGGTTAAGGCAACAAAGTAGCGGCACTCTGAGGGGCCACAGTGTCTGCGGCAGCACCGCGGGCTCGCCGGGGTTCGGGACCGTTCGACACCGCCAGCGATGCCGCCTCTTTCTAGGGCAACTTTCCGCGCAGCCTCCCGGAGCGCCGGGATGGCTCCATAGCGGTTCCGCAGGCAGCCGTGCCGCCGCCGCCCTTCCCGCGGGGGCGCCGCCCGCCCCGCGCAGCCCCCGCGCAGCCCCCGCGCAGGGAGGCG
>VZRO01001248.1:1562638-1599296 GCA_013397915.1 Daphoenositta chrysoptera
TTTTGATGTGCAAGATGTGCCTGTCAGTTCTCTGTTCTTCAGCAAAATTTGAGGATGCTTTGTGTTTTGTAGAAAAACTCAGCTCTTCTAAAGGCTGGGCCTCGTTTTGGTCTATTAAAAAATATTAAGTCATTCTTTAGATGGGGAACCAGGGAAAACCAGTACTGTAAAACCAGTAAAAGTATTTTATGAAGAAACTGTATTTTTATTCACTGCTCTTTTTAGAAAAGGCTTCTTCTGACTGCAGCTAATGAGGAAGATGTTTCATTTAAAATAACTAAAATGAGTTGCTGTGTGCTTCCTCATACTCCTGGAAAAACTATGTCTTTTGGCTGTGTTTTCCAAGATAATTTTCCTATTCATCTCCTCTAAATTAGCGTGTTTCTGCTGAATACCTTTAAATACCTGAATACCTTTTAAACCAGATTTACCACAAGGTATGTGGGCTTCACATTATCTGTGCTGCTTTTTCTTCTCCTCAGAAAGCCACTGAAGTAGCAACGTAGAAATTCCTGTACTGGTTAAAGCTGTACCTGATGTAAAATGTAGGATTTTTTTTCTCTTTTCTAGAATTTATTATTTTCATCGAGAGGTAATCCTACATCCTAGTCTTGCTTGAGATATCTCTTTTTGGGGGAGTGGTTTGATCTTCAAGCCAGTGCAGGTTTTGGTGCATAAATCTATTTGATTGTGTGTATTATTGTCTACTTACGTACAACTTGTGTTCATCCTTTTGGTCCTCAGCCCCACAGTTTGGCTCAATGTGGTTGTTTTAATGAATATTTCTTTTACTTGGGTGATATATTTTCTAGCACTGTGACTGGATTAGATGCTGGGACAATTCACTGTCTACCAGCCACAAGACCAGGTGTTGCCTACTCAGAGACTCTTCTCTTTTCTATTTGATTGTTTCTCCTGTGTTGCAGGGTGCATGTTTTCATTGGTAAACATTGTCAGTCTCGAATCACTTTTAAAACTAGTTAATTAATATGCTATTGCACTGTATACACGTTCAGTCTCTTTTTTTTCCCCACCACTGTCTCCAGTTCCTGCTATGCACCTTCTCATAGCATATTTGGGTATTTCTTGGTTTGCCTGTCCAGTGTACATTGCTAGTGTTTTGAGACAGACTGTGGACACAGTCCTTGTTAATCTATTTTTTCACTGTTCCAGATTTGTACACTCCAGTGCTTGCTTGCTGAAGTTGCAGGTCCTCTTATCACCGAGCCTTGTTCTTTCTGCTTGCTTTTTCTGCGTGCTGCAGCAACCTATACATGTGATATTTAAATTCTTTTCTCAGGCATAACAGCAACTGAAGAAGGGTGAACCAGCTGGGCAGTGCATGTGATTGGGACTGTGTGACTCTAGTCAAGAGTGATGCAGTATTTGATGTCAGTGTACTAAAGCTTTAATTCTAATAAAACTTACTAATGGCCACAGAGTTTGGGAATGGGCTGTGAACATCTGAAGAAAGACAGTTTGTTGGGCTGGTGTATAAACATTGGTGTCTCTTTGGTAAATACATGCTGGTAATACACTTAACTTTTAGATTTACAGTATGGGTAATAATTCTCTAGTTTAATAAAATGTTTAAACACTGCCACTAAGTAGTCAAGTAGTTCAGTATTGTTATGGAAACTGCATAGAAATGGCTTCTTATGCTGATGTTTTATTCATTTGTTAGTTGAATATTTCTTTAGTATGTTATCAGTTTCTAATGCAAAGCTCCTCTAGCAGAGTATTTATTACTTGCAAACGATCAGAACAGACAGCTGGGAATATTAACCCTTCATACTTGTCTTAAGGACAGAAATTAAATAATTTTATTCTACTCAGAATACTGAATATTTATCCTCAAAGGAAGCTCATGATGGCCATGTGCCTAAGACACTATATTATGAATTTTCATTTAAGTGGAAGCAGTTGCTGGCATATTTTTGAAGTTCTCAGCTACAGGATACTTTTTACTTGAAGCTGAACAAAGATATTGAATTGAAATGTTTTGGTATCATACTAAACTTCTCAAAATAAACCATCTTTGCTGTGTGGCCAATAAATGTGATCGTTTTCCAGTTTAGTGTTATTTTTCCTCACTAACTCCCCAACGAAGGAGTCAGATTTCCATTCAAAAACTGTGTTAATCTTAAGAAGAAAACATAGATAAAATTTATTAAAATATAAAAAGCTAATATGCCCAAACTTTACAGTATTTTTCTCTTTCTTTGAGGATATTTTCTTGTCCTTTCAGAGGAAAGGATATGCATACCATCTACATTGGCCTGGAGTCAGGGAAGATCATTGCTTTTTGTAATGCAAATCTCTTCTTTCTGGGAGTTGACTTTTTGTTTTACACTGCCTTCCTTCTTCCCGGGGCCAATTGTTCAAACCATTGAAATGAATGTCCCACTTTACAGGGAGAAACCTCAAGCTTTTGAAAATTACAGATGTGGAATTGTATTTACCTTTGGGGATGATAAAAGGGAAATTGTCACTTGGGAATTGCGATGTGTGTAAACCTCTGAACAAATGAGCATGTACAGTCTGCAAAGTCTCTGTTGGTATAGTGTGCACAAAGCACAGTTTGATCTTACATGGTATGAAAGCAGGAAAGACTTTCCCAGTTTAAACAGTTTATGCCCAGTTTAAAACAAAAAGCCACTTTTTGGAACTGGGTTTTTTTCACTCTTCACAAAAAAAGGTGCTGCTTACATCTGGATTACATAATTTATGGAAATTATGGATTTATTTTCTTAAGTCAAGAAACCTTGTCTCAAAGGCATAGCTCTAGGACAAAAAGGTATGTAGTGAGTTATATAGTGCAGCATATTAATACAAGCAGGACTTGTGTAGCCTGCTTTAAGTGTTAACAGATGATGTGATTCCAACCAGCTGTCATTCCTCTGCTGTGGAAGTTACCGCCCCTGGCCAGCCTTTACAAACTGCTCTGATGTGGCACAGGTTTCAGTTGCCTCTGATAAGATGTGTTCTGTTTAAGTAGGTTATTACAGGATCAGTGCCTTGACAGTTCAGGCTTAGCTGGAGATCTCCTGGGCTATAGCTCTGCTATGGGTTCTCTCAGTAGGCTCTTACAAGTTTGGGTTTTTATTTTGTTTAGCTGCTCATGTTTCTCACCTGGAGAATGTGTCTGAAGAAGAAATGAATAGGCTCCTGGGGATTGTATTGGATGTGGAATATCTGTTCACCTGTGTCCACAAAGAAGAAGATGCAGACACCAAGCAAGTTTATTTCTACCTGTTCAAAGTAAGCTGAACTTGCAGAGTGTCTTCTCAGATGTTTCTCACACACAAGCCAATTTCACTGCCCCTCGGGAATGGGTTGGCTGTACCTGCCAAGACAGCTTTTCTCTAGGATGATGCTCTACTGAGTAACTGTGGGCTGGACATTTTGCTGTCCAGCCACAATACACTGATTCCTGTTCCAAAAGTCATCCAGATGATTGAGGATCTGACCCTGAGTCCCATCTATAAACTGCACAGTCTTCTTCACTGACCTACCAGGAAAAGTCAGTTGAGATGAATGGTAACTTAGCTGCCTGCATTTCCTCAGAGAAGCCTCTTGAATGCATTTCAGAGGTGATTTCGCAGTGAAGTTTAGTAATTACAAATTCAGATGATTAAACAAGCAGGTAGATAGATATCCAGGAGAATTTCAGCACTGCTCACAGTGTGTTGTGCTCATGACTTCCATTGACTCTGTGTATGCAAATAGACTAACTTTTAAAAATTTGTGTATTTTGAACAGCTTTTGAGGAAGTGCATTTTACAGATGGGAAAACCGGTAGTAGAAGGCTCTTTGGAAAGTCCCCCATTTGAGAAACCTAGCATTGAACAAGTGAGTCAAAATACGGATTTGGTTGGTGTGTGGTGGGTTTTTTGGTTGTTTATTTATGTATTTATTTAAAAATTTTATTTTGGTGGGGGTTTGAAGGATTTGTTTGTTTTAGGATTTTTTGTGGTTTGTTTTTCTTTATGTAAATGTGGGCACTGATTTTGAAAACAGGGCATTTTAGGCACTTTGCTGATGTTTCTGTGTTCTGTTTAGGACAAAACTGGGGACTATAGGAGATTGCTGTTGCTTCTCCTTCTAGTGTTCATACAATAGTTACATTATTTGACTTCTCATCATTCATCTTATGCTTTAATGAAACTGACTTTTTTTGTGGGTTTAGAGAATTAACTTGAAATGCTACTTTTATGTGGGCAGTTCTAATCTTTCTTTGTTTCAAGTGATGAAAAATGCTGTTGAAATTTTGAAATCCAATATTAAAATGACACTTGCCTTCTGTATATCAAGAAAAATGTTACAGTCCAATTCAGTGAGATCATTAGCCTTCTCTTTCAAAGGGTACACAAGAAAAAAACAAAGCTGAAACCAAAGAATAATTGAGGCTTTTGTAAGTCTCAGTAGATAAAGAACATATGACAAATTCAGTTTTTGGTTAAGCAAGCTCCTAAGAATGCACTTCTGGCAGACAAGTGGGCCCATTAACTCCTGTGAGACTATGCAGAGGCTCACATACCCTGCTGAAACAGGAGCTCCATGTTTTCCCATCCCTGGATGAATGGATGTTCTATTGTTAAACAGGGTATTTTAAATGTGAAGACTGTTATGTGTAGTAATTACTTCTTTGCAACTCTCACTTCTTATCAGTTAGGAAGATCAAACCACTTTATTGCTGAAATTCTGAGAAGTCTTCACTTTAGGTTCTCCTTTAGTTTGAGTATAAACAAAAAACATGTATATAATCCCTGTAGGCTCCTAATCCTTAAAATACACTATTAAAAAGGCTTTGTACAATGCAATTTTTGGTCAAATTCTTCATAATATTCAAGTTGCTTAAGAAAATAAAACATAGAGATTAAAGGGTAATTCTTCTTACAGCTTATTTTGAAATAATTTTCCATTTAAAAGGACCAATATTTTCAATTCTGTTTTTAGCAGCTCAACAACTCAATCAAACAAAATTATTTGCCAAGCACCAGTATTATAATGGAATTATAAAATAGGTGTTGCAGCACTTTTAGTCACCCATTTAAATAATTTTCAATAGATTTTTCTTCAAACTGGACGGTATCCAAAGTGCAATGAGGAGACATGATTGTGAAGTATTAGACTCCTTGAAGAAATAATACAATTTGTAGACAGAAACTTAAGTAGAAGTCCGTAAGCTCTAATCTATTATTGAAAAGTAGCTGGAGAGTTTTGAGGGTGATAATTGATTTACATATAGATGAAAACTTACCAGAACTTTACCTAGTTCGCTGACTTTGAGAAGGAAGGAAAAAAGGAATTTTTTATTCTTTTCCTTTACACCAGCTGCTGACGGTAGGTTAAAAATACCTGGATGTGCCTTCTGCTGTGTACACAGGTCCCAGCCTGTGGCAGCTACAGGAGTAGCTGAGCAAGGAGTTTATGGTCTCCAATATTTATTCTCTTTCCCATGCAATGCAAGTTCATAATAAACATAAAGTGACTAATGTTTGAAGACGCTCCTATAAAAATTATGGCTAAATTATTAAGCAGAATTTTTTTACTTTTTAAGGGTGTGAATAATTTCGTGCAGTACAAATTTAGCCACTTACCCTCGAAGGAAAGGCAAACCATAGTGGAACTGGCTAAAATGTTTCTGAACCGCATTAACTACTGGCACCTGGAGACGCCTTCTCAGCGAAGACTAAGGTCACCCAATGATGATATTGCGGGGTATAAAGTGAATTATACCAGGTAATGTTGCTTTTGCTTGTTAGGAGTCCTCCTTACAAACAGGGCACGTACAAGCTTCAGGAGTACACCAGTACCTTTATGCCATAGGTGGACCTTGTGAATTCTTGCAGCCATGGATTTTACACGAAGACCTAAGGGTTTTAGTGAGACTGTATCAGTTTCACATGCATCCTGGTGTCTTGAGAGATGTGCTTTATCAGCCAGGAACAGGGAGTAGAGGCTGGAACACTTGTATCTAACAATGCTTTTGCAAGTAATGTGCTTGTGAAGTGCTCTCCGTCTTCTAAAGATACGAGCCTCATGTAAGATCCCTATTTATTATTCAACTTAAAAAAGAGAGAAGATAACCTTAAGCATTGTAAAGCATTGCTGTTTGAAACCAAATCACAGAGGAGTTGAAAAATCAAACTAATTTTGCGAGTGCTTGAATGCTAAATGGGGAACAGATATTACTATGTTCCTTAAAATTATAGTTCTTGTTATGACCTTTTAATGCGTTGTTAGGATTCAAAGGAATAACTCAGTCGCTGGAGGAAGAAGAACTAGGATAAAAGACACGTCTCTCTTTATTTTCTTTTTCTCCCAAGAGCAGTGCAGTGCCTTTTTCAGGAGCAGAGTGAGAGCAGTTAAGGGTCCTGCCGGTGCAGGCAGCAGGTAGCTGACCTCTGTCAGCAGCCTGTTCTCAGGAAGGCTGAGAACAACACCACCTCTGCTGGCCGGGGATGAGCACCACCTTCTGGCTGCTTTCCTGGTGCCCTTTCCTCTGGCACCTCCTCTCCTTGAAGGAGAACAGCAAACCCTGGTGAGAGTTGAGGCTCTGGCTAGTGACAGAGCAGACTGCACTGTGTCCGTGTCCGACTCAGAAGTCCTGTCACCTCGAGTACCTGCCTTAAGGAACAGTTACAGTCCGTGCTGCTCCTAACACCATGTTTGGTGGGTGTTTGACCTCCTTTTGTTTGTGATAACAGGTGTCAGCCAGGGGTGGTATGACTTAACTCCTCTTAGGAATCAATGGCTAACTGGTTCTGGTCGGTGCCTTTTTGTTGTTAATTATTTTGTCACTTGCGTTCTCTCAAACTGTCCTGCCCACGGTCCCTAAGGTCCCCCCGACCCAAAGTGCTCTTCCCAGCAGATCTCACCTGTCATTGTGAGCTTCTCTCCTCTGTGTTGCCTGAGGCATTGCTCTGGGTGCTGCTGTGCACCATGGGCACACCAGAATTTCTGCAGTCACCAATTTCATTGGAGAACCTGGGGATTTGAATGAAACTGTATCAGAGTTTCACATGCATTCTTGTGTTTTGAGAGCTGTGCTTTATCAGCCAAGAACAGGGAGTAGAAGTCTATGAACAACTCTTATTTAACAACTCTTTTGCAACTCATGTTTGCAAAGATTAAGGCACAAGAGTTTGGGAGAACATTTCGAGACAGGCTGTACTTTGCATCTGGATGAGGAAATGTGTGCAGGATCCAGCACAGTATGTTTGCATTCAATTCCTAATATTTTCTTTTCATTGCTGGAGCTTTCATAATGGTTGTGGTCTGGTTCTGCTAAAGCTCCAGATACCAATGGGTGTTCACTTACACACAGATATCAAAATCTTGTTTGTAAGATAAACAGATATTGTGACCTACATAGGCAGTGTACTTCTGAATTATTTCTTCTGTACCATAATCCCTTTTCCTTGAAAAGAAACATGACATGCTGTAATATTCCTTAATGCAAAGCTCATTATGGATGGAGATACGGGTAATGAAAGAGTAACAAGTCAGAGTATAATGGGAAGAAGCCAGCTGGTGGAAGACCGGGGCAGGAGTCCAGCTGGATTGAGATGGAGCTAGTTAAAAGTGTCACCCACTTTGCCTCTTTGTGGGGAAAGGTAGAAGTTTAGGGGGTAAAACAGGCTATGCTAAGGGTCTTTGGAGTCAGTGGCAGGAGATGTGTGAGGCTGAATGAATGAGCTGTGGAGAGAATCCCTGACATCAACATGAATTTTCTGTAATCTGTGATTATTGTCTGGAACAAGAGCACTTTTTGGAAACTAGACTGCAGAGAAAAAGAATATATGGAAACTTAAAAGTACTTGGATGTCGTTTCTTTAAAAAACTGGGCAATATAAATGCTGCTTAACTCTGTCCAGCCTTGTAGTGGAACTGATTTATACGGCCATATAGCTTTCAGCTGCATTATAAATGATGTGGGTAGTGGTTTTACTGCATTAAGTCATACGTTAGATGGCAATAATTATCTGGCTTTTTTCCTCTTTGCAGGTGGCTTTGTTATTGCAATGTCCCTCAGTTTTGTGACAGTCTACCTCGGTATGAAACCACCCAGGTTTTTGGTAGGACATTGCTTCGCTCTGTTTTTACTGTAATGAGACGACAACTGCTGGAGCAGGCCAGGCAAGAAAAAGACAAGCTTCCTCAAGAAAAACGAACACTAATCCTCACTCATTTTCCAAAGTAAGGGGTCACAGTGTGCCTGCATTCAAAGTTAACCAGCAACCTTGTTGTGGAAAGGGAGGAATTACCTGCAGTTTAAAATAATTTATCTTTTTATTCAGTAGCAACTAGATACTGCTGCTTTCTTTACTGCCATAACTTAGACTAGTGTATTTTATGTACACAGCTGCTTGCTTTGCTTTGTCCTAGGGTTTACTTTATGAAAAAGATTATTCATATTGCTGGGAGACTGCGCTTTTTACCTATTAACTTTTACCTAATAACTTTTTCTGTAATCCTTGGAAACAATATAGGTCCAGACCTCTAAAACTCGAAATCTCCAAAGCTCACATCTGCTTTGGTGATGGAGCATTAAAAAAAGGGGGGTGTTGTACAGAGTTTATAAGAATTTCAGTTTAATTCACCGTTGTAATAGTGAGCAAAGTAGTCACCCCACCCCCAGAAGAGATGGATTTATTAGAGAGGAGTCAGTATAAAACTGCATCAATGAATCCTAAACTCATAAATTTCATACTGACTATCTTTTCCAGTACTGGAATGTTGATGATGATCTCTCACAATAAAACACCAATAATTACATATTGGGGTACGTGGGAGAATGACTTGTCTTGAAACATGCTCAACTTTGACAGTCTTTAATTTCAGACATTTTACTGGTGGTGAAGAGGGGTAGTAATGGTGACAGGATCATTCATTGTAATGAATTCCTGTGAAAGTAGTATATCACTTTAAAAATATCCTTATTTTACAAGGGCAGCTTGGTTCTCCAAGTCATATTTTAAAAGCCTGTCCCTCCTAACAACATATGAACTGAACCTACAGAAGATCTGGTGGCACTGTTGCTGTCTACTCTGTTGGGCCAGAAGATGGGTTAGAGCTTAGGAGAATGAAAGCAACATCAGCTTTCCTAAGCTGAGTAGAGCCAGGATTTGTTGCTTCTACTGCTATTAATAGTTTATTTTACCACTTTGAAGAATGTACATTGTCTTTGGGGTAGACTGTCATGGATATAAGAATGTTGGTGCGTGTCTGGGAACAGGATCATCATCTGGCCCTGAAACAGATATAAAGAAGGATTTAACACCCCATTGATGGAAGGAGCACATTTATGGAAGAAGTAGGTGTTTTCACTGCCTTTTAAAGGCTTTTGCAGTAATTTGAAAAGCATTATTATTCACTGCAGTTCCTTTTGATATTCTGCTAGGGAAAAAAAGACAAGTACTGTTTGCAGATGATCTGTGGGAAATATGAGTAATAACGTTTTAAATCTTTAATGTGCTGTACTTGTCTGAAGCATTTGTCTCTTCTCTGGCATTGTGCTGACTGAGCCCTGCAGAGGACCTGTGTCTCAGAGCAGGGAGCCTGGCATTGGCACAGGGCTCCCCTCTGCCCTGGGCTCTCCTTTTGGGCAAAGGGAGCACCCATGGGTTGTGTCTGTGCACACCTAGGAAGTAGTCACTAACAGGGCTGAAGGCAGAGCCTCTGTGCTGCCTGGAAATGGAGCTTTGGATAAAGTTGAATTTGTCCTTCTGCTCTGTCACAGATGGCCAGGTCGCTGTTACAAACTTTTTTAGCCATTATCAGATGTACAGAAGCAGCAAACACTGCACATTGCTTAGGTATGGCTGTCCTGTATATACAGTGCAAGAGTCTGACTTGATCCTGAAAATCCCTATCCTGCTCAAGAAAGTTTTGCTCAACAGTCCTGTTGGTTTCGGCTGAACAGTTTCTATACATATAGATGACTCCAGAGAGTAGGAATGTGCCATGTCAACTTCTGGTCTGAAAACCCCTTTTGTGCCACATAGGATAAGCAGCTGGCTTGCTGCTGAGAGGAAATTGGTGTATTAGCCCTGAGAAGGTGAGCGTGCTGGAGAGTCTGATCTGTGGAATATAATAATGCTAGGAGAGGTTTAAAATCGTGCTGTTTCTGTAACTGTACCAAAGTAAGGTTAAAAATACTGTTATGCAAATCACAAACATGCAATTAAACGTTACAGTAGAACACTTAAAAGAATTAAAAGATCTTCCTAAGAGCCTTGTTAGTAACACTGGGATTTTATAAAAGGCAGAAAGCAAGTGCATCTGCAAAACACTGGTTTATCGAAACAGACGTATTTTGCCATCATTGTATAACATTAATCAACTCACAGCTTTCTAATTAGTGGAGTTTTGTTCTGTAAAAGTAGTTTGTAACTGTCTTTTTCTGCACTTGCAATTAGATAAATATTGGTTGTAATCAGATGTAAGGTTTCATAAGTGAACGCACTCTACTGAATTAGGATACTTTATGTCAACACTGGCTTGTGATTTTTGTGTGTGTGGTTTTTTTTAATAGCATTGACCAACAGCATTTTCTTACTGACTTAGTAAATGTTTTTAATTAAAAAAATTGCAAGTGCTTGTTTTGAAAAAGAAACTGTTTGTAATGATCCCATTAAGCTGATATTTTGCCTGGTTTTGTGCCTAGGTTTCTGTCTATGCTGGAAGAAGAAGTGTACAGCCAGAATTCTCCCATCTGGGATCAGGATTTCATGGTGTCTGGTTCCCGAACTGGCCAGCTGGGAATACAGACAGGTAATTTGCATTTAGTGATGGGTAACACAAATGGAAACTGCATGATTTAGGACTAATGTGGGGCTTTTTTTTTTTTTTTTTAATATTAGAGGGAGATGTTAGTTTGTGACCTTTTAAAATAATAGTTTCATTCTCTTAGTTGGTGAAACAACTTCTCCCTTTATTGAGTTTGATTTGTCAAACCAGTCTTAGAGCACTGTTAAAGTGGACAGCTGAAGCTGAATGATGAGATTTTGCTTTTCAATAGAGCCCTACAAAAAACCTTTTCATGAAGCTAAATGCCAGCAGGCTTGGCAGGTATGTGAAGGAAGTTTGTTTTCTTAGCTTCTGCTCAGCACTGTGAAATAATAAAGCCTGATGTTTGCAGTCTCTGTTATCCAGCAGTCCCTTCTTAGGTAGAATTTAGTTTAGAAAGATACACTGAGATAAAGCTTTAATGTCTCTACTTGTGAACTGGTGGCATTGCTCTGTTGCACTGTGTTCACTGCTACTTTTTGGGTGGTGGGTGTCCATCTTTGTGACAGTCTTTCCATCGGCACCAGAATGGGTTCCGTGACCAGATTTTTTTGTGTTTGTTTTTAATGTCATTGCAGTTATCAGTCCACCTCCTGTTGCAAGATCTGTTGCATACAGTGCAAGTCCTTCATCTCTGGAGCAATCCAACAGTGGGAACATGAGTCCAGCTTGTAAAGTTTCTTCTGCCCTTGACCCAAACTTAGGTAATGGAGAAGGAGCCTTGCCTTTTGGCTGCTGTTGATACTATCAGCTGCAGTATATGGTAACCTTTGCCTTCACTTCGCATTAGCAAACTTGAGGTGTTTTTGCTGAAAGATATACACACACATACCTTTTTCTCCACTATGGTAATGTTTAACTAACAGAAATGGCAGCTGTATTTGCAAAAAAATTAAAACGGGGAAAGGTCTGATGGTGTCAGAGCTTTTTGAAAAATACTTTTCTTCAAGTGCATCTATTACAAGCCATGAGAAAAAGTTTCATTTAAATAATGGCAAAGTGGAAGGGGCCATCACATTTGGGCTTTGGAATCTTTCAAGGTAGTGAAAATGCATACATTTGAGCAGTAAAGAAAAACTCAGACACACCAACTGGGTTAAATTTAAAACCTGGATGAGGTTAGGTCAAAAAAAAAAATCCTGTAAGAAAAAAATGTTGGTGAATGCATAAATTCTCCTAATAAATCCTTTTTCAAACACCTCAGGATTAATGAGCCTGTCAAGAGAGGTTGTAGGTCAGAGAGATGATCCCAAGCTTATGTAAAGTGAATCCTCAAGGAAGAATAAAAACCAAAACCAAAGTGAATTTTTAGTCTCAGTGTTCACTACAGAGAAACTTAAGGTGGCTCCTAAACTGCAGTTTTCCTTAAGGTAATTTCTCAACTTGTCCCTCTGAAGTGGGAATGAGTAGGATGATGAGTGGAATAATCCTGAGCTAGCAGCTGGCGTTCTGTTACTGTACCTCTGCTAGCCCTTGGTGGACTTTTCTTCCATGAGTTTAAATAGTTGCTTTTGCTATAAAATATATGTGGCTCTGCAGTTAGTAGGACAGTTAATAATTAACTTGGTGTATTTTGATTTGGAAACTTTATATGGATTTTCAAATATGTATGACACGTCAGATTGTAAGTGCTGCTTGGTTTACAGGAAAGGTGAAAGAAATATATGGTGGTCACTTAGTTCCAGTGAATCCTAAAAAAGGGATTTCTTGTTATCTGGAAATGTGCACTGCAGTTTGTGTATTGAGCACTGACCTTCCAAGACAGCTGCACAGAGGTTCCATGCAGAGGATTTTGAAGCAAAAAGAAAAAGCAAATAGTTTAACTGTGAATTTACAGAGGTATAGTAGGAGGTATATTCACCCTGCTTCATACCCTGGTGCAAAGCCAAAATTGAGAAGTGATAAATATTTTTCAGTTTTCATTTATTTCGCTTTCTCCTTGTCTGTTGGGATAAAAAATGAAAAAACAACTCCAAAAAACCCAACCCCAAACTTGCCATATAAACTAAAGGATGAAACAGAAGTGCTAGGCCTCATAGTGCTAGTCTGTGACTGTTTGGTTATTTCTAATTTATCCGAGTTTTGTTTTATAGGGGAAAAGAGAAAAAATAATGAACCCTATTCTCTGGAGGATTCTAAAAGACCAAGGGTTGTAGGAGATATTCC
This sequence comes from Daphoenositta chrysoptera, assembly GCA_013397915.1. Lineage (NCBI taxonomy): Eukaryota > Metazoa > Chordata > Aves > Passeriformes > Daphoenositta > Daphoenositta chrysoptera. The sequence continues at coordinate 1,575,602 of VZRO01001248.1, forward strand.
TATTGAGTTAATCAACGAAGTAATGTCAACAATTACTGATCCTGCAGCAATGCTTGGGCCGGAGGTGAGATACAGACTTGGTGTTGCAAATGGTCTGTTTGTAAATGGTTTGTTTTTAGTAAATGTTCCACATAGATAAAATGTGATAAGCTAAGAGTCCTGTCAAGAAAAATAGACTTTGGAAGAGTATGATTAGGTGAACAAAAAATATTGGTGAAATACATCATTAACAAGAAGAATAGTTCTACAATTTTCTTAATGTGTTATGTACAGTTAGCAAAGAGATTTGTAAACTGGTGATAGTAAAAAGGTAGATCTCAGGTTATCCTGCATGGTACTTTTGCTACAGCACAGTTCCAGAGTAGGCTTTATTTTATTGCTAGTCATAGATACAGCTCATAAGATAAGGTTAAATGGGATTCAAAAATTGCAGTAGAATGAAAGATCCAAAGTTAAAACCTCTCTCTAGTGCAGAAGCTGATCTAAACAGTTATTTGCTCTGTCTTCCCCAGTTGCTCTTTTTCTCGGCTGGAAGAGAAAAACAAACAGAATTGCAGAATTGTGCCATGTACAGAATTGCACTTTTTTTTTCCTTGGCTGGCTTTTCCTCCTTCTGTTCTCTCTGCCAGGCTATGTTTTGCCAGCAGCTCATTTGCCAAGATTTAGCTAGAAACTGCTGAAGATTTGGAACCACCTACATTTCTTATTCAAACTATGCACTGTGACTGATGGCTCTGCATATTACAAATGCTATGCCAGCCTGGCTGTTGGGGCTGGCAGTGACTAGAAACCCAGCAGCCAAACTTTGCTCAAAAAAGTAAACAGTATGTGCATACAGAGATGTTTTGGCATTGTAAAATGATCTTGAAAAAAATAAGCTAAATAAATTTTCTGTATTAATTTAATCTGCATTCAGATATATAGATGCAATTGCTAGATGTATAACAGCAAATTCTGTAGGAATTAAAATCTTCTTTTTAGGTTCTTACAGTAGTGGCAGAGATAATGGAAAGCACTAATAAAATTTTTTAAAAATGACTTTTCCTGCAGTACCATTAAAACGTGTGATTTGCAGTATGTGTAGGCAAATCCACAAGTCATGCCCAAGCTGGTTAGGACTAAAGAAAATATGAAGACTTAGTGGCATAAGCTTCAACTGGATGAGTGCTATCTCTCAATAGGTTTTGGGACTTTTGGGGTCATAACCACTGTTGTTGTTATCTAATCTGTACCAATATAAATTCAGATAGGCCTTTATAGACTGTAATGCAGACTTACATCTGGTTTATTTGATGGTGTCCCTTCTGCAAAGGTACATTACAAAGGCAATCATTGGCAGTTCCGCCGGAAAAAGAGAGTGGGTTTTATTTGCTCGTTCATTAAGGCTGTTCTGTCAGAGGATGTGAAATCTCAAAACTGATTTTGTTCCTCTTTTGTGTGGTACAGACCAACTTTCTCTCAGCACACTCGGCCCGGGACGAGGCAGCGAGGCTGGAGGAGCGCAGGGGGGTGATTGAATTCCATGTGGTCGGCAACTCCCTGAACCAGAAGCCCAACAAGAAGATCATGATGTGGCTGGTTGGTTTGCAGAACGTGTTCTCCCATCAGCTGCCTCGGATGCCAAAGGAATACATCACCCGCTTGGTCTTTGATCCGTGCGTATCCTTGGAGAGGGGGCTGCCGTGTGAGGCAGAGGGAGTCTGGTGCTCTTTGCAGGCAGGGGTGTAGCAAGGTGCCAGCAGAGGTGGTGTGGAGAGCAGCTCTGCCTGTGCTACACTTTTGCCATCTTTTCCAGCCCTCATAACTCCTGGTCAATCTAACTGGGTTGTACCCAAACACCATCTTGGTGGCTGCATTAATGACAAGTGGCTTCTTGTTGTGGGACTGACTGTGGTGGGTTGAGCTCGGCGGGATGCCAGATTTCCACAAAACCTGCTCTATTGCTCCCCTCCTTAGCTGGACAGGGGAGGGAAAGTACAAAGTTCTTGGATAGAGATGAGGACAGGGAGAGATCACTCACTGGTAACTATCACAGGCAAAATAGACTCAACTTGGGGAAATTAGTTTAATTTTTTACAAATGAGATCAGAGTAGGATAATGAGAAAATAAAAACTGTATCTTAAAGTACCTTTGCCCCATGCCTCCCTTCTTCCCAGGCTTGGCTTCATTCATGATTTCTACCTTCTCCCCCAAGAGCAGCCCAGGGGGGTGGGGAATGGAGGCTGCGGTCAGTTCCCGTGTGGTGTGTGCTGCCTCTTTCTCCACAGGGAAGGACTCTCTCTCTGCTCCAGTGTGGGGTCCCTCCCACGACAGACAGTTCTCCATGAACTTCTCCAACATGGGTCCTTCCCACAGGCTGCAGTTCTTCATGAACTGCTCCAGCAGTTTACCTTCCATGGTGAACACCACGGTGAGGCGTGCGTCCCTCTGCAATCCGTGGAGGAGCCCCATGCTGAAGCAGGTGGATGCCTGGAGGAAGGCTGTGGCTCTGTGGGAAGCCCACCCTGGAGCAGGCTCCTGGCAGATCCTGGGGCCCTGTGAAGAGAGCTGCCCACACTACCTGCTAGAGCAGCTTTGCAGGCAGGAGTTGTGACCCTGTGGGAAGGGACCTGTGCTACCGCAGTTCCTGTAGCCCATGGGAGGGACCCCACACTGGAGCAGGGGAAGAACTCCTCTCCCTGAGGAGGAAGCTGTCACATAGACATCATGTGGTGAACTGACCACAGCCCAATCCCCATACCCCCTGCACTGCTTGGGAAAGACGATAGAGAATCAGGAAGAAGGAGGGGAAAGGTAGTTTTAGGATTTGTTTTACTTCTCATCACTCTGCTCTGATTTTGATTGGTAATAAATTCAGCTAATTTCCCCAAGCCAAGCCTGTTTGGCCTGTGGTGGTAATTGTTGAGTGGTCTCTCCCTGCTCTTATCTCGACTCATGAGCCTTTCATTACATTTTGTCTCCGCTGTCTGGCTGAGCAGTGATAGATAAAGCAGCTTTGGTGGGCATCTGGCATCCACCCAGGGTGAAACCACCACAAAAGCTCAAGCTACTGCATTGCTGCTGTCATTCCACAAGTAAAAAGAGCTAAAATAAGTACAATAAAAAGAAGAATGTATAATATGTATAAAATCTTCCTCAATGGTGGCACATACTGTATAACTACTCTTTGGGCTTTTTGGCAGGGGCTCACTTTTGGCACCAACTTTTCCCCCAAAATACAACTTCTGTAAATTAACTGTATAATTTATATGATTTATATGATATTGTGTGTTGAATGGTCAAAAGAAAGGTGCACTGTTTTCACACCTTGAGGATTATACTAAAATTCTTTATCCTTGACGTAAGAGTTGAGATTGCACCTTGTTACATTTTTCTTGGCAGTCAATATAAGTGCAACAGAAATGGATATTTATTCTGGTCTTGATTCTTGTAGGAGTGGGTGATCAGAAATAAGAAATGTCCTCTCTTATTTCATCAGCTGCACTTGAAAGTGATAGCTTAGCTATGGAAAGTGCATGCAAGGAAACAGGAATCCCTTAGAAAGGACTTGCTCTCCTGTAACTCCATTAATTTCTAATTTACTCAGGATAAAATCATCCTGAGAACTGTGCAATGGTGTAACTGTCAGCAAGGGATTCAATGAAAGCAATACAACTTTTATTTATTGGGCATTATCTGAGTATCTCAGAGTACTTGGCAATGCCAGAATCTTGCTTTACAATGGCGACCTTTATGGTATATTGAAAGCCTGATATTAAAATAACAACTCTTCTGCAAATACAAGTGGCTAACTTAGGAAGCATATACAATTGCATTATCATCATGGAAAGAAGTGAATCAAGTTTCTGAAAAAAGGAAGGTTAATGGCACTTTATGTACTATGTACATGAATTAAAGTGGTTGTTATTTTTGTCTACTCAGGAAACATAAAACCCTTGCATTAATAAAAGATGGTCGTGTTATTGGTGGTATCTGCTTCCGGATGTTCCCCTCCCAAGGATTTACAGAGATTGTTTTCTGCGCTGTGACTTCCAATGAGCAAGTCAAGGTAAAAAGAATTCTGTATTAGAAATGTTTATTAAATGGATTTGAGTCCCATTCACCTACTGCATGTGCTCCTAGTTTTTTTAGTCATGTTGAATATACTGCTGAGTTGCTAGACAGAAACAGATTTTGAAAGATGCAGTGATTCTGAATATAATACACAAAAAGCAAACTAAAATGTGCGGATTTAGAATCATCATTATAATAGTAGGATTAATTGTAATTAATTAATTAAATAAAATTCTTCTCAACAGAGCAATAGCTGCCAGTAGCCTGCCATTCTTGGACTTTTCACACCTCTGTCCCCAGTAGTTGTGTCTCTGTGTAGTGTAACATGTTGTGGTTGACTGAAATAAGTATTGCACGTGTGTGGCAGTAATTTGTGTTCAATCACTTTGTAACATTACATGACTTCAATCTAAATGAGATATAGTAAAAAATTAGATACAGTTTTACATCTCAAAATAAGCACAGGGTCTATTCTGTACACTCTTTTTTGAGTTAATGTCATGACATTTTCTCAGAATTTTGAGAATTAGCATCTGTGTTGAAAGAATACAGAGAACTAGGAATACAGGGGTTTCTTCCAGCTTTTCCAGCTATTACAGGTAGAGCCTAACTCTGACCATTTGGTTCAGTATTTTGCCTTTAGATGGTGCTGTAGCTTCATGATTTTCAGTTCAAGCAGCAAGAGCTGAGATGTGGGTTAATTCAGAGTGTGTAGCAGTTAACATGCAGAAATTGTACACCCTGCTGTGAAAGGGTAACAGAGAGGGATTGAAAGTCTGTAACAACTGTTAATACTCGGGTTATATTTGATTTTATTCAACTCTGGTGTTAGAGAGGAGCATCCCCTTGCACTTAGCAGTGACCTGTCAGCATTCAAAATGTTTTAGCAAGTGCAAACCCTAACAGAATACGCCTAAGTTATTCCTAACTGCACAGCACAGGTGAGGCTGCCAAAGGTGTGCTGTGATTTTCTAGGAATAATCTTTCATAATAATAGAGCAAATAATTCTGACCCATCAGATTGCCCCCAGGGCTGCATAATACACTATTTATTCTTTTATCCTCTGTATCAGTTAAGTGTTTATGAAAATTTGCCTTCCCACTTTTTTCTCTGAGTAAGCTGACCCTGTCAACAGGTAACTGAGAAAAAACAAATGTTCACACATGGGTGACTTGCCTAGTCTTAGGAAAAACAAACTCCTATTTTAATTCAGTTTGAGGCAGGAGTAAAAAATATGGGAACTGTTTTCCCATACAAATTGAATTGTTTTTGATGTAGTTTGGTCCCCTGCTACAAAATAATTTTAAATTTTACTGAATGTGACTTAGTTTCCTATCTGGCAATTGCCATATTTGGGGCTATTAAATTGTAAATTAAATCAGAAGTTTGTATTTTCTAATTTATTTTTCTGGCTTTTGTACATAAGTAAAAATTTTCCCAGTTTTCAAGAACAGAGTACCCAAAAGGAATCTCTAAGTGTCCAGTTAGTCTCCATGATGAGAAAATTGGAACATATGCAGGAACAAAACATTATTATGGGCTTTCCTGTTTACTTTACATTTCTTTGTATCACAGCAGAAGGGGTTGACTATGGCTTACTTGGGAATGTGAATAAATGCAACCTTTTGTTTACTTTGGGGTTGAATTTAAATGGAAATCATGCCTGTGTGCAGTCAGAAGGTGTAGCTATTTATTTGATTGTGGACTCAATAATTTTCTGCTCCTTATTATGGTAATTGTTCACTCTGCCTTTTTATGCTTTATGATAAGTTTAGATAATAAATCCTTTTAGGCAGACTGTTTTGCTACAGGTGCACAGAACACTGGAATAATTTCAGTAGTGCTACTACTTTTTTTTTAAGTGATGTGACTCAGAAAGGATGCTCTATTGTTACAGTATGTGCAGTTTTGTTATTGCTGAAGTATGTGATTTTAATGGTTGATACCTAATTTAAAAAAGGAACAACAAAAAAAAAATAGGTGGGCACCTTGAATTACAACTTCCATGCTGGGTCACAGAGATACCCCTACAAGGCTGAAAAGTTTGCTCTTGCAACACCAAGTTAATTAAGAGAAAATCTTTAAAACAGGATCTAGAGGAAAGACTGCATTTTGAAAAAGAGTGTGTAATAACCCTCGGTCCGCAGGTTCTAATACATGCAGTCTTTTTCCTCAAATGCTTCACACAGGGTTATGGGACTCACCTCATGAACCATCTGAAGGAATACCACATCAAACACAACATTCTCAACTTCCTCACGTATGCAGATGAATATGCAATCGGCTACTTCAAAAAACAAGTAAGTTCATGCAAGAAATTACTTTGTGCAAGAAGTTTAACATCTAGCAGTGATGAACTAAATAACTAGACAGGACAAAGTAATTGGATAAAATGCATAGTGCAATTTTGCATGTATATTTTTTTATCTGTAAAATGTGCTCTGTGTTCATCTTGTGTAATATTATTGGCTTTAAATAAATTTTATTTTGATAGAATTGTCTAAATATAGGTATATGGTATAATTTGTCTAGGGTAAAAACCCGTAAAATATCAGTTTCTTCACTGATTCTGTAAGAAATATAAAGAAGGACAAGGCATACCTCTGACAGACTAAATCTTACCTGACCTGCATTTACAGCTCCTCCCGATTTGAAGCATGAGATTCAAATTCAGGAAAGATGGCAATATCTGTTCTGTCAAATAGATTTGATAAACAAGTGCCAACTATCTGGTCAGCAAAATGGAGTCAGATTATTCTCAGAGGTGTACAGCATTAGGCAGTGAAGATGACCTGGGCAGTGGGAAAGTGCAACTAGAGAATTTTTTTTTTTTCCCCTTCCTGTCTTAAGGGTGATGAAATACTGAAAAATATCCCCTAGGGAGGTGGAATCTCTGTCCTTTACAGTCTTGAAGACATGTCATGGCTTTGATCAACCAGATATGATGAGACCTGTTCTGAGCTGAGATAGGGCTAGATGAATTCCTCAAGTTCCTTCCATCATGTTCTATGATTCTGTATATAAAACTGATAAAATTTACTCTTCACACATTCAAAATGAATACAATCTCCCCTATCTCCCTTCTTAGCAATTAACTATTGTTGTATCAAGTGCCTCCCATGAGAAGGTTTTTGCAACACTGAACCATGGTCTGTAACTCACTCTGTTGTATTTTTTGTATTTTAACATTATGATGACTTTGGTTCTAAATCCTCATTCATTTCAGTTAAAACAAATGTAAAAGGAAAATGGCATCATGACAATATAAGGGTTTTTTTTTTTCTTTGTCAGGGTTTCTCCAAAGATATTAAAGTACCAAAAGCAAAATATGTTGGCTACATCAAGGATTATGAGGGTGCCACATTAATGGGATGTGAATTAAATCCAAGGATTCCCTACACGGAATTTTCTGTCATCATCAAAAAGCAAAAAGAGGTAAAGGTTGAAATTAAATGTTTAATGTTATCCTCTATCCAGATATTTAGAAATAGTTCAGTGGGTGCCAGGTCAGCTCTGTGCTTTGGTGCTTAATTTTGAGTGTATACTTTTATTAGTTAGAATAATCCCTTCATTCAAGTACCAGTACCAAAATTTTGTAGTTGAAGCATCAAATCATAACTTACTGACTCAACAAGAACAAGACTGTTAAAGTACTGGTATTTTTAGGAGTAATTCACAGTTCAATTTTGTGGCAGTTAACTAAGCAAAGTCTTGTGAGATTGATTTTTTTTTTATGGCTTTGTCAATTCCTTCCCCCCATATCAGTGGTGTTCATTAGAGTGACATTTAAATGGAGTGTTTGTATTGCATGGCCTGTCTTTTACTTGAAAAAAAGAGGATTCTTTTTTCTGCCATTTTTTAATATATAAGTCAAGGGTGCACTGTCTTAATTTCCAGTCTGAGTTTATGTGAGATATTCTTTATTTAGTTCATAATAATATTCCATATAATAAGGTAGTTTAATAGCAAAATAATTATGATGTTTCCAGTTGTGTTTAAATACCTTCCTTGGTTTTTTAAAGAAATACAAATTATAATTTTTTCTTACAGGTTGTTCAACCTGACCTTTTATTTTGTTAAAAAGCTTCTTTATGGAACAATCTTTTTATTTTCCAATAGAATGATTTGGCCCGTGCTTGGAGAAGGAAAGACAGTATATGATGGTTTTGCATTTAATTTACAAGATTTTTTTAACTTCACTCATTAGGAAAGTTTTCATGTATCCATACAACAGGGACCATAAATTTTCCCCTTTCATTCCTGCTTGGCTGCCCCTTGAACCCATCAGATTCCAGGCTGCTGCTGGACATGCCAGCTGCCCCTTGGGATGGGATGTTGTCAGTGTGGATAGTGGATGTGTCTCTTGTAGCCTGTTACATCTCAGGCATGCCTAACTGCAGTAGTACAGTTCTGGGCCCAAACCATCAACATAACGTGCTACTTCCAGAAACCTGTTAGTTTTCAAAATTCTGGCTCTGGGATTGCTTCATTAGCTTTCTTCACTCTCTTATTTGTTGGTATGTCCACATTCTTCTAAAGAACTTGGAGACACTCCTCTTGTAGATAAAGTGCCTTGGTCCTCCAGACATCTCACATCTAAAATTATTAGGAAGAAAGCTGCTATTATGCACTGATCTGTGCTGTTGATCTTCTCTGAGAATAATTACATACAGCTTTGGAACTGCATCTTAGGATTGCCTGTTAAACACTCAAAACACAAATCAGGCCTTTTATTCTCCCTGTTGCAAGGAAATTTAGAAATAGCCCTCACAGTCTGCAGCTTTATGAAGAGTGTTTGCTTGTCTGCTCATATCAAAAGCAGTGAAAATACTACCTGGACATAAAAATAATTTTGAATATTGACAGTTTGTATTATGACTGATTTTCTTGAATGCTGGTATTGGCCAGTACTAGACATCAGATTTTCAGGACCTGTCCTTTTAGAAGTGAAGTTTTTCATGGGATCTAAGCTTTTATTTAAAGAGCTGGAGTATATGCTTATGGCTGCTAAGACCTTATCACCTAACACTGTACCAGTAGCTTGTTTACAATCATTCTGAAAAATATGACAAATCCCTCTATGCAAAGCTTTGTGACATCCTGACTTGTGAGCAATCACTGCTACTGATTGAACAGCTTGCTTTAATCAGGAAGAGCCACTAGTTCCTAAATTATAAGAAGGGCTTAAGTTGGATTTAATAATTAGTTTAAAAGTATTTTCATGTTGTGCTGGAATCTGGCCACGGTGCTGTTGTAGGTTGTATTTCTCTTAACATTTCTAAGCTCTGTTGAAAGTCTGGTTTTATCTTTTTCTCTTCTTTGAGAGGAAATACTATGTATGAGAGAGTGAAGGTCCTCCTTACAAATAAAAATATGTCCATTTTTATTATTTCCAAAGAAAATAATCGATCAAAGTGGTGGGCTGTATGGCTGTGCATTTGTTTCGTCCAGGTTATGAAGTTTTGAAAGTCACATATTCAGGACACACAAAGCTTAGATAAGTATCTAAGTGGGTATCAAGAGCACCAAGGGAAATTGCTTAGAATTCGGGTAATAAAATTGCAAAGTAAAACAGAGTGTACCCAGGAGTGGGAAAAGCCTTTCCTTAGCATTTGCAAACAGAGCAGAATTTTGGTTCTGAAGAGTAGCATCATTCTGACATCTTCCAGAGAAAATCTTCCATAAGAGTATCTTTGACTGATACATAAGCAACTCCTACAGACAGATACATGGAGACTTTGAAGTGGATAGGTTACTTCTAAAATTTTGGAATATGAACATATATGTACATCAAAATATATGCATTCAATATGTGACTTTGAAAGTTTTGACCAGCTGTGCTGAAGCATTTAAGAAGCTCCAGCTGTTAAAATTTTATAGCCAGTTCCCAAACCTCCTTCCAGAAAATTTCCTTCTTTGCCTCTACCCCTGTCTTCCCAGGGGCTGTGCAGCTTGTGATCAACAGAGCAAGCAATGACTCCTTATTTTCTAGATTTGTGCCAAAACACCTGAGAGACTTGGTAGCTTTATTTGCAGAGTCAGTGTTTGGTCAGGTAGCTCAGCCCCATTACCAGCTTTGTGGAAAAGGACTGCAAGGTTAGGAAGTGAGAATGTTTATGTTCATCATCACAGTTCTGCATTAATCCTCTGGGTTGCTTTAGACCAAATAAATTATTTTTTGTTTTCTCTTCTGCTTTATTACAGATCATTAAAAAGCTCATAGAAAGGAAGCAAGCTCAAATACGAAAAGTTTATCCTGGCCTTTCTTGCTTCAAAGATGGAGTACGGCAGATTCCTATAGAAAGCATTCCTGGAATTAGTATGTATCAGTCTCTTTTAATGTACAACAGAATAGCCCAAGATAGGTCCGAGACTAGAAATACTAATGTAGTCACATAGTTCTTTTTGATTAGAATGTAATTGTTTTGGTCTGCTGATTTGATTTCTGTGAAGATTGTTGTGTTTCCATTACAACTGTTGTCTTTGAGATTTCCCCAAGGCATCCCAGGCTGATCCTCTTTTATGTACGTGTGTATAATTTTACTTATATGTGATCCCTCTTTGATTTGTATCACAGTGTAGGCAGCAGTTTCCCTCTGGCACCATTTTAATGCACTGCACTCCTGAACAACAATGATTTCTGTGCTAGGCATGAACTTAGGGGACAAAATAGAAATTTAAAAAATTAAGTATTATATTTTAGGGGTTTTTTTTTCAGCTATGCTTTTTTGCAATTTATTGTTTGTCCCTGGGGAATCAGATTGGATAACTTTGTCATCATTATTCTTTACAGGCGTGGGTTGCAGTAAAATATGTATTGAATTATTGAAAAGAAATGTGTTTCATATAGAAATATTTTAGAATCTTTTCAGCAGTCTGGAGGAAGACTCATGTAGGAAATTGAATGGGGTTAGATGGTTCTGTTATTTATTAGGAGTAGCTCTTATTAAAACAAACCCATTTTACTGCAGTAGTGCTGAAATGGCTTTTCTTCTTTGAGTTGCAATAACTCAGTTAATATTTTGACCTACTGTAGTTCCCATATAATATCTCATGTTGTTGGTGTACAGGAGAGACTGGCTGGAAACCAAGTGGAAAAGAAAGAGGGTAAGTGCTACACAAAGTAAAACTTTGAAGCATTTGGGATATTCCTTTGAGAAAATCTTTCAACAATGTCACTTGATATTTCCTTCCATCCCCTGGAAATCAGATAAATAATCTGCAAGAGATGAGTTCTTAAGTGGTTTTTTTTTGTCGTTTTTTATTTTATTTTTTATTGTGGGCAAGTGTGGTTTGGGTAGTGGGATTCTGTTTTGAGGATTTTTGTTTGGGTTTGTTTGCTTGTTTTAAATTTTATTTTTTTCCATAAAATGCTTGAAACTTTGGAGTTGGTTTTAGGTAAGATGCAAATTGTAGGAATGAAGATAAGGGATTCAAACTAATCTTTTTGTATTCATATTTTTCTTCAAGTAAGGAGCCCAAGGATCCAGATCAGCTTTACAGCACATTAAAAACCATCCTGCAGCAAGTGAAGGTGAGTGCTAGTTCTAGTTTACTTTCTGTAAAGATTTAAAAATTATTTCCAATATCTAGTTTCCATATTAGATACCTTACTTTTTTCTTTACCAAAGAGCCATCAAAGCGCTTGGCCCTTCATGGAACCTGTGAAGAGAACAGAAGCTCCTGGATATTATGAAGTTATAAGGTTTCCCATGGGTAATGCCATTAACATTTTTTAAGTATAGAGTTTAAAAATCATTATAGCTGCAGATTTAGCAGATAAATTTTAACCTGTTTTATGAAAAAAGATACATGTTACTTGCAGCTGAATACCTTGCAGTTCTGAAGTGTCAAGTGTGTGGTGCTGTCATTTGAAATTGATGAGTGCTCTGTGACCTTTGTGAAACATCTATGTTGTATACATCTGAAATCTCAGTGTGCCCTAGAGAACCCTAGCAAGCTCTTTAAAGGTGCAGTCAGCTGGAAGCTTTCAGGACTGAGCTGGTGTAGGTGAGTTGTAGGAATAAGTTCTTGTGCGTGGTAACTGGTCATTGCAGATCACACTCATGTGTTAAAAAACCTGAAGGCAAACTTTCAAGAAGATCTGAGCACTTGAGTTGCTTTGAAATGCAGATTTAAGATTTCTAAATCACATAGAGAAAATATTTTCAAAGGTCCCAGGGTTTTCTAACTAAGTCTTAACACTTTGCTCCAATTTAAGTTTAGGAAAATGCTTCATGCAACTGATTGTAAGCTAACTTTTGTCTTTGTCTTTTAGATCTGCCACAGTTGTCTGAGGTGTTATATCTATTTATATATTTATTTTTACTTCTAAGTAATGCAGCTATTGTTTATGTAGGATTGCTTGCAAAGGGAAGTACACAACTGCTAGTAATGTTTTTCTTTTGGCTGCTTGTCTTATGACCCAGCTTTTGACTTCTGGGACATATAATTTTAATGATAATTCAGTGAGGCTCTAAATGGATGCTTGATTTGTACTGCACCAGATTTAAAACTGTATTCTCGCACTCCTTCCTTGTTTATGCAATACTCACCTCTATCATTCTGATTACAGTTTCTGAACCCTTTAATATCATTAGAGAATGAAACACAGGTTCATGGCAGGCTATTAGCCATCAGTTCCTCAGAGAATAAAAGTATTTGTTCATGTTGCTTTGCATAGGCTCCAAGCCCATGTATATCAATTTCGGGGGTTTTTTTAATATTCAATTTATCATTCCTAAATAGCAGATATACGTATACTTTATAAGTCACTGGCTTCCTGTGTCCCCAGCACAAATTTATTTTCTACCAATGAAGAAAAAGAATGTTTTTCTCTTCTCCTCTTCTGTGGCAGAGTTTTCTCTATCTGCTTTTCTGATCAGATCTAGCTGGCTATTTAACCTGAACAGTTGTTACAAAGAACTTTCCTGAGTTGGCAAACCCAAAACAGGAGTGTTGTCTGTATTTTCCTTGTTCAGATGCATTACACTAGAGGTGGGGGCAGCAGTTTACTTTGAGGATTAAGCTGAGGTTTTTGGTTTAGTTTTGTTCTGTTTTTTTCAGCTAAGGAACCCAGCATGACTAAACTGGGCCCTGATTCGTGTTTAACTTCAGATTTCTTTCTGCTCTCCCTGCCAGAATGTTCATACTGTAAAAAGTTGCTCAGACAAGATAAAACAGTTGCCTTTATGTTTGTGTACAGACTAAATTGTACAGTTTTGAGAGGTATGGCTGTAAATTTTTTTACTACCTCCTACCTAAAGTCAATTCTCATGTATAAAAGCTTTTTTACCCCTGTTTTAAGTGCTCTTCAGGTGCTCTTTCAAGCAATACTCTTTGGGTGTTTTTTTTTTTTCCCTTTTCATCTGCCATTCAAAAGCTGTATGGCTGAGTGACAGATGGAGCCAAACTTTCACTGCACTTAGAGGAGAACATCTTAACTCTGCAGCCAGGCAACATTTGCTTTAGGGTGAGCTGAACAGCCTTCTCAGCTGGGTGCTATAAGTAGTATATGGATATCTAATTTAGGTATAGACACCTGAATTTCAAACTTAAAGGGAACTGAATAAGCCTTTACTTCTGCAAAATACTGTGCAAAACTAGGGAGTGGCAAGTTCTGTATCATCTGAAAAAGTATTTGAGTGCATCCATCAAACTTTCTTTAAATAATCCCATCTTGTCAAGTTGACAGGGTTTTCCTCTCTTTAAATAAATTCAAATCTCCCTTAAAAAAAAAAAAAAACAAAAACCACCCCCCAAAGCCCCCAAAAACATTACCAAAACAAAAATACAACCATATTTTTAAATCTGAAGTTAAAAATTTTCAATTCCTTTGCATTGGAGGTCTTTGGTCTCTGTTGTCCTTGCAATACTTGTTGACATTAAGTCTTCTTCATTTCAGCTACTTCTGTTACAGTTTCACAAAGGTGCTGCTGATGCCTGGCTCAGGCATTGCTAAAAAAATAGTTGTTAGAGCATCTGAGGTGAGAAAAGCCAAGGCATCCAGCACATCTCCCACTACTTCTATTCCTGTACTCACTCCTAGAACACTTGTAATGTAGACAGAATTTTTAAATGCCTGATGAGAATTACTGGGAAAGCAACTATGTGGAAAGCAACACTGAGAAAGCAACACTGGGAAAGCAGGGAAAAATGAGAAAGCACTGGGAAAGCAACACTGAGATGATTTACATATTTTATGGATGACTGATTTTAGTATAAAGGAGAACACTTCTTAAAGAATGTTCTGTAAGTAAATGTTTTGCATGATGCTCTGAAAACAGCGGAGATCAGTTCTCACATCATTCTTAAAAAGGATATACAACTATAAACTCTGAAAAGGGGATAAAAATATATGTAGAGTGTAAAACAAATTTAATCTTTTTTTCAAAGCTGCAAATCCTGCCTGTAGTATAGACCAGTGTATCTTCTCTGCCGTGTTGGCACAGAAGTGAGGATTTTAGGTTAACATATATGTTTTGTGGTGTTTGAATTCTTTGCCCATATACCCCTAAGGCCTCCTCCAGCAGAGCTGAGAACAGGTTGTCTCAGGACAGTCAGAAGAGCATTAGGGACATCTATTACCCACAGAAAACTTAGAGCTCTAAGTATGAGAACAGAAAAAAAAAAGCTTTAATGTTTTAAAGAATTAAAAATAAACTCTACATAAATTCATCCTTACAGTGAAATATTGCTTAGTTCCAGCAGCTCAGTTGCTTTTGAAGCTAAAAAATGGACCGTGCCTTAGATGAAGGCAATTTCCATTCCAAATCCTAGCTTTGCCAGTTCATATTAAATGGCAAATCAGTCTGAAGGGATATTGCACACAAAAAGTATTTGAATCAAACGCTGTTAATCTATTTTTCTTCTGTGCAGATCTCAAAACAATGAGTGAGCGACTCAAGAACAGGTACTACGTGTCTAAGAAATTATTCATGGCAGACTTGCAGCGAGTCTTTACAAACTGCAGAGAGTACAACCCCCCTGAGAGTGAATACTACAAATGTGCCAATATACTGGAGAAATTCTTCTACACAAAAATTAAAGAAGCTGGATTAATTGACAAGTGACACTGTCTTTTTTACAACCAAATAGCGTGCCTATGTTATGGACAGGGAAAGCCGTTCTATATCTGAGTTGTGGGACTTTCAAGAAACTTCTGTTTAATACTTAGCACTTTTTAAAACCCTTTTAGTTTTGCAGACATGTATTATACTGAAGTTACAAAAATTATTTTATTAAAATGCTTTATAATGTATTTAATTACGGAAAATTTCTTTTGTGTGCCGATTACCTTATGTTCCTAATTTTATCAGCTACAGCCTCAGAAACCCCACAAACATGGGGGAAGTTGCACATGTTTGGGAAGATGAAGAAAATTCCCAGACAACAGATGTTATAGCTTACCTAATGTTATAACTTACCTAATGCAGTACCTATTTGATAAAGTTTTATTATTTTTTCCAGTAAAAAAGAAAATCGTAAGGGAAAACAACAGGTGTGGGGGGGTTCTGAAACACTTGTTTCTTTGTAGAATCTTTTTATAAGATATTATTTTTTAAAAGAAACACTCAGCTGGTTGAGAAGCTGTGAGAGAAGAGCAGTCAGTTCTGAAAAAGGACTGCCTGTAATCATTGATAGATGCAAGTTTTTCTATTCATTTTCAGTTTTGATAAATATTTTATCTGCAAATTGTAATCTCATAACCACTCTTAAAAAAAAAAAAAGAAAAAAAGAAAAAAAAATCTGGCTAGATGTGTAATGTCATAGTGACTTGGCTTATGCAGGACATAAGTACCCAAAATAACTTTAGAGACTACTTTGCATCTACTAGACAATTTTAATTGGCTTAGTAGAGTTAAGGTTTTGATGCACTTCATGATCCACCCTACTTTACTACTCTTCACTGCTAAATTCTTTAGATTGTTCAGCAGAAACAAGACTATAGTACACAAAAGAAGACAACATAGGACAGCTTCAAGCTTAGATACTTGGCTCTGTGGTAAACTGGATTTTCTACCAAGCTTTATTGTAAATGCTTATTAACTGTGATTATTTAGACCCAGGAACATATTAACATTTTACAGCTCTTAGCATATCTTCAAAAAGAACACACACACACTCATATATATATAACATATATATATATATATGTATTTTGCTGCTTACACTACATTTAAGAGGTACACCTAAATTCTTAATGGAGATCAGTACAGGCCAAAAAGCTGTCCCTTGACATTTTCTAATTAGAGTTTGTAACTGTAAATTTTAACTGCTTTTGTGAAAAACAGATTAAACTTTCATTCTTGGTGTTTTATATTTACAGACGTTACACTGATAAAAATTCAAGTTATGAGACTGAGAAAACCAATCCTGTGCTGAGTCAAAGAATCTATTCCTGCAAAATGCCTGTGCAATGTTAGATCACAGATCAATTCAGCAAGGAGATGTCAGGAACTATCTAGAAGTAGTAAATGTGCTACCCAAGGTATTCAAAATGTTAATGCTGGACTTGCCATTGTGTTTTGTATGAATTTAGTCTGACCTACATTGGGATCTATAACAAAGGTACAGTGAGTACTTTTTCTTTAATAGCCAGAACAGGATGCTATAAACCTGTTTTGTAGATTGGGCCTACAGATGCACCTGTTAAGCTTGGTAACCTGTGAATTTTTGTTATTTTCAGAGTAGATTTTCTTATCGTCTTTCAATCAGATTGTCTCTTCTATATTGAAACGTGTTTTCTAATTTAAGAATTAATATTTTCATAGATACTGTGCAATAAAGTTATGGTAGGATATGTGGTTTTGCAAATGCTTTAACAGCTGATGAACTTTACTTTTGTCAAATTAATATATTGTACTGGTACAGAATAGTTTTAAATTATATATGTACAAAACCCTACTTATTTTGGTCTCGTTTTTTCATTACTTAGTACTTGTGATACAAACATACATACTGAAGCAATTTCACAACCAAGCACAGTGAAGCTACAGGAGTGCTGTCAGTGCCTCTTCCAGGTAGAATAGAAAATATGTGAAATGGCCTCTGAGTTCACCAAGAGCACGACGGGCTGAGCTGTGCCCAGTCCAAGTAGCATTCCCAGCTTTATGGTAACTGAGATGAAGTGCTGTTACTCCCAGCTCCTCAACACTTCCAACAGTTCCTTGACTTAGCTGTTCTAAAGTTTTGATTTTTTCACCTCAAACCATGCCTATGCTATTTGCTGGTATTTGCCTTCAAGAGTCCTTTACTCACAACACATAATAGATATAGCAGCAAACTTCAGTCCAGGTTGAGCTTGTACCATCACCGTAATGGTACTGACATGGTCACTTATTATGGTCACATAAAGCCTGCACCTGCCCAATATGTGACAGATAATTATAGAGTAGGAAGAGATTTCTTTTTTCCCCCATTCGCTCAGATTTGGTCCTGTGAAAATGTTCTGTTCAGAGGGTAGCAACAGTGGCCAAGAGCTGTTTTATTGAACACTTCTAGAGAAAGCAGTTGAGATCAGGAAGGACTGATTTCTCCCTTACACAGTCCCATCACATCAATACTTCAAGCTTGCTCAATGCAATAAGAAGAAAAAACACCCAGGCCCAGCACACGTGCCTTGGGCTGCTCTGCAATCACCCTGTTCTTTTTCTGTCCCTGATAAAACAGCTGTTGCAGATTCGCTTCATGAAAGCACCTGAGGTTCACAGGCTACCCTCAAGGATCATTACATGCACCTCTTGAGTGAGTGTCCCACACAGGGATTGAACCCACAACCTTGGCTTTGTCAGCACCAGGCTCTGGCCAGCTACACTTCAACCACTCTGCTCAAGTTCCTCTAGTACTAGAATTCCAGACTCAGAGGGTGAGGCCTTGTGGCTAGAATTTTAGGATACAAAGGTGAAGTTTCCGTTCAAACATCCAAAGGCTGTGTTCTAAACAACTATTTTCAAACACTCAGCTGCAACTAGTGTTATTGTTTAGAGTCATGCAAGAAGTTACAAGTAAAATAGTAATTAACATTTTTGTTACAGAAAGGGAGAGATCTTGCACCTATTGAAGTGGGACAGGCAACACAACACAAATGAAGAGCGTGTTGTAGTGTTTGTACTTTCATATTAGTTATCTGGAATGTAGCTTTCATTTGGGTATTCACATACCCTTTAATACTTAAGTGTGTCTCAAGCAAAGTAAAAGTAGTTTGAGTGGTGGACAGCTGCTAACACTATCGTTCTTATATGCAGGCTAGAGCAGCACCAAATAGCACAAGTTTGATGTGGCAGCTCCTCCTCTGGGAAAGGCACTGGGCAAAGAAGGGACAAAATTGTTATAAACTACTACGAATATCCAGCAGCTGGGACTAATAGTTTACATTCCACCAAAGTGGAGCCTTCCTCACCAACCTTCACAAGAAATGTGCTTTGTTTCTGTCTGGTTGATTCTAAGTTGCAGTCCATGCAGGACCAACTAAGCCTAAATTGCTGCTTTTGAGAGCTGCAGCGGCAGAATCAAATTACAGCTGATAAGCTGCTTCTAAACAGTGCTTATGCCACCACATAAGATGGGGACAGAGTACACAGGCCTCTGTAGTGCCCACTGCTGACATTAGTGCCCTTGGAGTAACTATGGAAACTGCCACAGGAACACCAACACACTCAGAGCTGTTTCCAAACACTAAGATGTTTATTATAAAATTCAAAATGAAACAACAGCCATCCCATAAACAAGATCTGTACAAACACAGATCTGTATTAAAAATACTTCCTGCCCAAAACATCTTAAGTGCCTGAAGTACACCCATAAAATGAGCTTGAATAGAATCACTTTAGTTATAAAAGTAATCAATCCATATCATTAAAAACAAGTCACTAGAATAAATCCAGGCCCCCTTAATCTGATATCCATAATATGACATACACAGCTATTTACATATTTCTATAACATACTGTGCAACAGAATATTCCATCCAGGAAATTACTTTTCTCATGGTACAAGCATGGTTTTGCTGAAAATCTCAAAGACAACTAACCAATTTGTCATTGCAATTTTTTGTAGAATCTTTCTTAACAGAATGTCGTTTAGCATCTTTTTTCAGCTTGAAAATTGGAGAGCACAGAAAGCTTGTATCTGTAAATCGATCTCCTCTCCTAAGTTTCCTGTTATGAAAAAAAGAAAAAAAAAAGGCAAAACTGAGTTTTGTTCCCTACATCACTTAAAACAATAACTTTTAGCTAGTAAGTTCCATTCCACACGAACTAGGCTGTATTACCAACTCCAGACTTCTTTGAATGAGCTCTTTTGTTACGGTCTTGTTTTCAAAAACGAAATAAGCCTCTCAAATCCTCTATTGGATTGAATATCATGAACTTCACATCAAACTGGAAAGTAAAGACACCTACCCTACAATACTTGGTTCTTTGTAGTTCACAGTAACAGTAGAGCTTCGCCGCGTGCGTTTTGGAGACTGAGGTCCCTCACCTTCAGGGACAGCTGCTGCATCCCCAGTGCTGGGGAGCACTGCAGCTGTGTTGGTAACATCACACAGATGCCCACGAGATGGCTCAGAAGGCTGCCCTGTGAAGAAATTAGGCACAGGTCAGGTCAGGTAAACGAGCTTAAAAGAAAATCCAACCATTCTTGAAACATTACTTTTAGTTGCTATTAAAATGAAACCCTAAAATAAAGAGGCCTTAACTTCATAAACAATGTTATCTTTCAAAGAAACAAAACCAATTCCAGAACACTTTCCGCACTTACTATTAGACTTATCACTTGATTTGTTGTTTTCAGTCTCTTCTTCATGACAGAGTTTCTGCTCACGCTGTGCCAAACATCTTTTAGACCTTGGCCTTGCATGGATTGGTGACGTAGGGTTCTTGTCCACTGAACTTCTCCTTTTCTTCTTGTAAGGCTCATAGAGGCTGTCATCTGAGTCCTCTGCAGTACTGCTGGACTCTGTGGTATTGGTTTCAGCTAAGTTTTCTTCCTCCTCCACTTCAGTATCGCTGCTGTTCACCTTGTTTTGTCGAAAAGGTGTGAGATGGACGCTCTCTTCCAAATGAAAGTCATAAGTATCACTGATGCCACCCAAGAAATTCAGCTTTTCTTTAGAAGCCTCTTTACCTTGTTTTCCTGGTCTTTGTTGGGAAGTAAGTGGCCATTCCAGTTTTCCTTTCTGGCGCTTTTCTTTTCTTTGAGGGTTTTCTCTGCTTTTACACTTCGGTTGTTTGAGATTACGTTTTAATTTTAACTGTGTAGTTTCAGAATTTTTCTGGCTCAACACCAGCCCTGAATCGACCTTGCTTTCATTCAAGTGAGAAATAGCTGCATTTATATTTTCTGTAGCACACTTCTCTAGACTTTCCTCAAGCCTAATTTCATTCTGTTCAGAAAGTTCTTTTACTGAATCAGGTGCTTCTAAATGGTCCAAGACATCAGTACAAATTACATCAAGGTTCCTCATCTTTGAAAAGTGACGTCTGGTGGACACGCTTTTTGGTAACGTTCTACCAAATCCAAGCTTTACAGTTGAAGAAATGTTTTCCAGCTCTGACTCTGTGTTGTTCAGATGAAAATCAGATGGCTGTCCTTGTAATTGAAGAGAAAATGTCATATTAAAGCCAAACAGAAACACGATGTTACGGTTTTGTGCAAAAATTCTGAACCTGTCAAAAATTCAGACTATTCTTTGGGTTATCTCCAGATTTTTATAAACTAGGATTTGGCAACTGAGATAAGCTCTGCTTAATACAGGTTCCAGGCAGAAAGCAGTTAGGTATATAACATTAGTATTTTCCTATAAACTGTTCCTTTTGGAAAGGTTATTTACAGGTCACTTATTTTCCTGAGTATTTTGCTTTGTTAACAAGTTTTTATTGATTTTATAAAATGCTAATGCCTGTCTAAAGGTAATTTTACTTGGTTGAACAGTTTGGTAGCTAATGAAACTGGACTGCAGGTATAGAGAAGATAAAGCAGCTTCAAATTCCTCCCCATTTTGCTAAGCATCTTCATTCAAACATATTACCAGTGGACAGCATTAGTATTCCCCCTTTATGACAATAAGCAGAAAATTACTTGTCAGTTCCTTTAAAAGCAGCAATTTTGTGAACTTGTATTCACACATTTTTTTTCCTAATTCAAAATAGAGCAATGTCTGATACTCTGATTTAGTTACCTTCGCTTGGAATTATTTTGGTAAAGGAAACGTCATTGTCAGATTCCACACCGATCTTTGACAAAGAATTTCTGTCATCACCAGCTTCCATCCCACTTGGAAGTACAGGATGATCTTCAAGAACACACTTTAGAGGTCGTCTAGAGAAAATACCAAAGGTAGCATTTACTGAACAGCAATAAAATTTATGACAAGGAACAATTTCGCTACATTGGGTTTCTTCCCTTTTTCCAGTCAGAAAATTAAAACTTCCTGTAACAGTGTCCAAACATAAACAGGCATTAATCAATGATACTTACATTGAATGTACTGGTCCCGTGACACTGCAACTGTTTCCAGGACCTGAAGAAAGGTCTGATTGATTCTGCCAAAAAAACCAAATCTTTCTGTGATTAGGTGGCTGAAACAAGCTAGCACCATCTACAAATTTTAGACAACAGCCAAGTTACCCAAAGAAGGACCAAAGAGGCCCTTGACTCTTTCTGTCTGTCTGGCTAGCACCAAGTATTGTGGGTGTTAGCCAGCCACCTTCTCAGCCTCTGCACATCAGCACATTCATCACCAGCCCAATCCTACAGCAAGTGGACAGGGGAAGGAACAGTGCACAAAACCCCACAAAATCAGGGTGCTCCAAGCACCTCCTAGCAGAGCCTCAGTCCCACTTACAGCCTACTGACACACCCCCACAGTGGGCACCCCATGGCATACTGGGAACTGTGGGAATCATCTTCCCTCTAAATTAAGGCTCAGATCTAAAAATCTGTGTGCACCTATGGTGGAAGGAGTGAGGGCAATCAGTAACAGAAGTCCTGCTCCTCGTGAGGAAGAGGTACCTACCATGTCTATGGAACACAAATTCTTTGCTGGGCCAAGGAGAGTGACTGAGTCCAGTAAATTTTGAGAGACTTTGGAAATTATCTCATTCAAGGCTGATAATCGATTCTAATGGGCAAAGAAAGGACAGTAATACTGTTACTATCATACTCTAGTATCAACTGCAAACTTCTCAGCATTATGAGATAACTAAGATCTGAAGAAACCACTGTCAGGTACCTTCACCTGTGATAAACTGCCTATAAAATTCACGGAAGATAGACTTTAATTTTTAAGATTGTTAAGACTTTAATTTTTAAGATTCTTAAGATTTTGGGTTTACTCTTTCTTATTTTAAGTAAATAAGAAAGTGTAGTGATAAAAAAAAAGTTCATTATCAGGCATCATGGTATCCAAACCAGCATCCCAAGTTAGGTGAAAAAATCCCCATTGTACATACGGAGTTAATGTTTTATGAAACATTTAAGATCATAAAGATATCTACCAGTGGATTGGTGCAGATTCTGATGTTCAGCTACACCAGCTCATAAAGTTATTATTAAAAATACCTCCGCAAGTCCTTGTTCTTGCTGTAACCTATGACTTCTTTGCAAGTCAAACATCTGAGTCTTCAAAATGTGATAATCCTTCCTTAGCTGAAGAATGGTAGCTTCAGCTTCCCTCAGTTTGAGCTTTTGTTCTTGCAAGGACAGAGCCAGATCTCTGTTGTTTGCTTGAATGATCTTCATTTTGTTGGAGTTGTTGGCTGCAACAGAACAGTGAATGTTTCAACTGGGTTTCAAAAGAAAACAAATAAATTATAAATCCTAAGATATTTAAGCATCTTACTTGCTCTTTTGGCCTTTACGGTGGAGAACTGGGTAGTTTTACCCAGCCTTAACCATTTCTGAGTTCTTTTCTCTCTCATGCGTTGTTTGATGTCACTCAGGCTGTCTTTGAAGGACTTCCTCGAGTATTCTGCCATCTTCTACCTTTAAAAGTAGCAAAGGTGAAGAACCCACGAAACCCAGACCGCGCGGTGGGTGCCCGCGGCAGGCCCGGGGAGGGCTCAAAGCACCGCCACCGGAGCCAGGGCCGGGCTGGGCTCTCCCGAGGCGCCGGCAGCCGCCCCTGCTCCCCTAACTCTGCCGGCACAGCGTCCCAGCACCCCGCACCGACCGGCCCTACCTGCTCGGAAGGGCGAGTGCAGACCCCGGCACCTCACACCGACCGGCCGCGGCCGCCCGAGCCCCCGGCCGAGGCGGGAGGGCCCGCAAGGATCCGGGCGCAGCGGCAGCAGCGGCCCGGATTTTTCCTGCTCCCGCAGCTCGGTCGTCCCCCTCTCCGCACGTCCGGCTCCTCGTCTGCCCGCGGCCCGGCTGTGCCCGGCTGTGCCCCGCTCCGTGCCCCGCTCCTCGCCCGGCTCCCGCGCCCGGGGAAGCGCAGGAGCGGCCGCTCGGCCCCGCGGGGCGGCACCAGCCCCGTCCGGCACGCGCCGTTCAAACCCCGCCGCCGCCAACTCCCATTGGCGCGCCCCGGGCATGACGTCACGCCGCCGGCGCCGCGCGCCCCCGCCTGGCCCCGCCCACCCGCGGCACCGCCTCAGGAAGGGCGGGGCAGCGGCGGGCGGGGGGGGGGGGGCGGGGGA